>CM052299.1:1067191-1222999 GCA_028455765.1 Lasioglossum oenotherae | reverse complement strand
TTSTKTSGATAATATCTYGTYAACTATTWGGTTCAGGACAYATGAAGGTSAACACTTTTATACTCAGATTTTGATACTCTAWCGATCTATRGTATAAAAAATAGGACATTGCATTTTAAAAAATCAAGGTGACCTTGGAATGTCCTCTACCACTCTACCCACAAGAAAACAATTAATACTATGTAATGTAGCCCGTCATACCAAACAACTTTTGTAGGAACACCTTTTTGATAACGACAACATCTTCCGAGATATCCTGCTGATGTCATTTCAGCATATGTATTGTATATGTATATGTATTGAATTATGTACATTTTGAAAATTTCTCCATGCTTAAAATGAGAAATCAAAATTTTTAAAAATGTTTCCATTTGTAATTTAATTATTTATTTATTTATTTATGCGGCCCTCTCTACCGCTTAAAAAAATATGTTCTCTAATATGTGAAAAATTATTTGTTATAGCTATTTAGTAAGTTCGTGAATATCTTTTTTTTGTGCGGTTTTTTTTTCTGCGGTCCCTATCTACCGCACAAAAACAGCTTCGACTGTACCTCATAGAATACCTAAATTTTTAGGAATTAATTAAATACCGATATATTTAATAATGAAAACAATATTTTGAATAATGGTACAGCAATTTTGAGTGGTGCCCCAGAGGGGATAACTGAGTGCAAAGGATCAATGGAAACAATTTTTATTTTATATAAAGATTCGCAGTCTACTAATTCCTAGGCGTGTACTCGAATAATATTGATATTATTTATATTTTTGCACTTGCACACTATTTAATATCTTCAATATTCACTCTTCCTTTTAAGAACCATTCTAGTCCCGTTCGAAAAATAAAAGCCGCCTCTTTATATAACAATAATTGACTGCTACTAGCTGCTGAGATAGGTATAACTATTTCGTTTATTATTATTGACGCACGGGCTGTGCACATGAATAAAAAACAAATATTATTGATTATTATTCATCGCCCTTATAAAAAATAAAAACGTATGATTTTCCTCGAAAAAATAATTTTTATGCGATTGGTAGCAAAAACTCATTTTTCAGCCACTTTCTATGATCTAGCAAAAAATAGGAGCCTCATTACTAGACTGCGGTACTTTATGCAAAATAAAAATTGTTTGAATCAACTGCAACAAACAAGATCCAAGTAACAATTTCTTTCCGTCTTTGATATAATGTTCTTCAGCTGCAACTCATTGATGAGTTGCATGAACTAACGCATTGATGTTCTTAAATGTTTTTCACTTGTTCACTGTTTTGAACTAATGAACTAATGAACCAACACATTGATGTTCTTAAATGTTTTTCACTTGTTCACTGTTTTGAACTAATGAACTAATGAACTAACACATTGATGTTCTTAAATGTTTCTCATTTGTTCACCGTTTCAAATCGCAACTACCCATTTTCGTCATAAATGCATAAAATCCGCAGTCTACTCATTACATAAAGTTAAAAAAGAAATTTTTCAATAAAAGCTCAAGGATTATGTCGTAGCTGACGCGAACACAAATCTTGAGCCTATAAATAACGCTGGAATAGTTTTTCCCGGTTTTTCGGGCGAAATGCCTCACCTCGTGGCGATTCGCGGTTCGCGACAAGGCATCGCGGCACGAACGCCGACGAAACACGCTATTATACCGGGGGTATCGCGCTCGGTATCGGTCGTACCAACGTATATATTCGAGAGCGTGTGCTCTGCGATCCGTGTAACAGCTCCGGAGATTAGCGACTCGATGCAGGAGCGGCCGGGTCATCGCGGGGACACGCGTTATCGACGCGTTGCAAATACGCATTGTACGTATTCCCGCTATATAGGAGAAACGGCGGTCCATAAATAACGCCGGGAGCTCAGTCTCGCTCTGAGCACCAGCGACCCATCAGTTTTTTCGGCCTTTATTCGCGACGTGACGCGACTTCGCGCGCATCCCGACTCATCTCGCTCGCGTTTCGTCTCGTTTCATTTCGCTTAACTCCGCGCTCGCAAGCTGTGTGTGTAGGCTGAGAAATCGTTCGCGCCCGGTGACTCGCGATATGCGAGGATCGGCGGTTCCCTCGATCGACTCTCCGGTTCGCGTTTCGCGTGGATCGTCGCGACCGCCGAACAAACCGATTCCCCGGCTCTCTCGGCGTGCTTTCTTTATCGGCGCGATAACGGACGGTCGTGATTATAAATTAAGAGATTGTTTGCCGTGTCTGGTTCGACGACACTTTCGCGAGACGGATCGAGGGAATCGCCGAGACAAGGACAGGCCCGTGCGCGGTAAACAGAACGTTTCCACCGTTGACGCAAGAATTTCACCGTAGCGTTCCTAAATGTTGCTTTCGAGCGCCTGGTTCGAGCTGATCGCCGCTGCGCTCCTGACGGTTCTGATCCTCGCCACCAGCTATCGACCCGCCTGGTGGTTCTGGGCTGGAGCCTTCCACAAGAAAAATGGTGAGTTTAGCATATCTAAAAAATTTAATTCGAGTCTCGTTGAAAATACCTGTCCCATCGACGTAATAAATTTCAAATACGTTCGTCTTAACACTTTGCAGTCCGAGCTGCTTTTTCTTTTAGTTTAGAGCTTGCTTCATCATCAAATGACTCAATTATATCACTGCAGACGAGAATTATCGACGATCGCACTGCGAGTCAATAAAACAAGTAATTATTGTCGAGTAATAATGTAGAACCGGAAATGGTTGAGGCGCCACTAGCAAGTAAAAAAGCGTGCACGCTTCCGCAAGTTTCGCGTCGTCCGGTTGAGAAGAACGAATTTTCGCAAGTCGCCAGTTGAAAGCGAACATCACCGAGAGCCGTGTAACGCGAAAACGTTCTAAAATCGCGTTTACGCGGGGTCAGTGTCAGTGCACACGCGCCGCGCAGCGCCGGTCCGCGTCGGTCCGGGCCGTCGAAGAAAGAATAAAAGAAACAGAGAAAGGAAGTGAGAAAATTGTACTCGTAGAGGCGTGTTCGAAGGCGTTTGACCTTCAATTTGAAGCGACTCGGTGCCTCGTCTCTCCGCACCGTTCCGCACCGCGCTTACGGTCATGGTCCCCTTTCTAAGCGTGGAGCTCGCGGTTATGCGCGACAAGGTCGTGCTGTTCTCGCGTCCTTCAACCTTAGAAACGACTTTCTTGCGCTCGCACGAGCGCGCCAAACGGCCACGAAAGCGTGGAACTATGTTCAAAGTTATGTCCAAACATTGCGAGACATCCTCGACGCGACGCGATGGCTGCCTCGAGGGTCTCTTTAGCATTTGCGTCGCAAGGACACGAGGCGGTACGACCCACCGGCGGCCAATGCTAGACAAGCATGGCACTTTGGATCTAGTGCCCGTGCTGCGGTGCGCGTGGTACACTTTCGATTGTGGGAGACGACAGTATAGGAAACATCGAGAGTCATTTTACATACACGGAAATCGTGAAACGTAACAACAATGAGCGAAAACACCGCTATTACTTAAAAGCAGAGACGAAACCAGTGTCAATTTGCTATGTTACACTTTCCAAGGGTATAGATTGTGGCTAAAGTCATCGATACGACCTTTAACAATCTCAAACGAATTTTAGAGAGTAAGGCCGCCACACAGGGGGCCCAAATGCCAATCCAGCTGATAAAAAATCATAGTGATCAAACGCAACTTCCTATTGCAACTTGTATGGAGTCGTTGTAACCGGGAGAGAGACTTGAATCTTTAAATTTATGGTAATTTGGACCACAAGAAAATTTTTTTTTAACTTTTTATAGTCATTTACATTAATGTAATTTTAGAGAGAATGAGCATTTCCGCGGAAATGAAAGTTACTAGCGTTTTTAGTTACAAAATGAACTGAAACGGACACTAAAATAAAAACCTCGTATATTTACAAACATACACACTTGATTAGATAGACTTGTGTACACTTCTAGTTATAAATACATCGTTTCAGTTTTGTACACACATCCATGCACTGAATACACACCTACACTATAGGAGAGATACTGACGATCTCTGGACAGGGAAATATAGCCATTTTTCCCAAAAATTCGTGTTTATTATGGGAAAACCCTTACGACTGAGGCCGATTCCTCCCAACCATGATTGAAACTTCCCGGCCGCAGCCGAGGCCCCGCGATCGCGCCCGGTCGCGGTCCTTATTTTATGATAGACAGGTAGTCACCAGTTACTTGACTTGCACGGAAAACCGAATGTCTTGGATTCTAAAAACATTTATAATAACCAGAATCCTGTTCAGAGTTTTCATCGATTACCGAGTGTTCGTCTATCGCCGTGTGGGCACACAGTTATCAATGCTCGTCATATTTACTCGTGCAATTTTTACTCTAATCCTGTCAATTTTCAGGATATCAAAAAAAATCTTTCACAAAACATTCTTCATATCAGATACAATTAAGTAAGTAATATAAGGAATCAGTCTTTTAAATCTCATACAGCTATCCTATTCGTTTATATGCTGTCTCAAGAAAACATAAAATTCCGTGTTACACTAGAAGTATTAATTTTATGACCGACATTGATTAAACATTTTTTACTCCTCTCAGTCAGTACTATGAACCACAAAAATCTGAAACCCTCTTTATTGAGTGATCGCAAACCGTTCACAAACTTTAAAGTTACATTAAACAATTTCTGGCAAATTCTGATTTTTACAAGAATTAAAGAACAGAGTCTACATTACGAAATCAAACAGGAAATTCGACGAATACGCGTAAATTTGGTTACTTACATTCGAAAAACTGAAATGCATGAAGTAGAAAATTGTCCACCTTTGTACACGGGTATTTGGAAAATTCATTAACTTTTGCAAATTCTGTAATTACAGAATGAAAGTACGTACTTTCTTCTACAAAACCCATGGAAGGCAAAATATTCGCATTTAATATTAACGTTTATCAGTAGCAAAAGCACTGACCGTTCTGGGGGACTCTTAAAGGCCGCAGCGACTATAGACTTTTGCGTAAATATATTACCCTACACTGAGAAAAAAATCTTGTCGAAACAAAAAAAAATATATGTTGATTCAATAAGATGTACTATTGAATAGTGCCAATATCATATGAACTTATTTTAATATTTCATACTATTGAATTTCAATAGCAAAACTAACTTTCCGCCAATCATATAAGCCAATAGCTTGACCATTAATGTTTTCAAAAAATAAGATATGGCCTCCAACCAATTCCAGTATAAATCAATACATTTCTCAAATTTTTTTAAAAACATATCTGATTGAAGGAAAAAAAGAAATATTACGAATAATGATGTACGGCATTGAATCAAATACTATTTTCAATCATTTCATGATAGACAATTCAAATACATCACGATTTGCTTCTAAATTTCATACTATTGAAAAGAATACATTGATATTCATCGAAGTAAAACATTACAATAACACGCGTGTTATTGAAGTAACAATTTTTTTTTCTCAGTGTATATAAAAAATCTTCAGAGCGAAACAGAATATAATTTAAAGATCTACAGGGATTTAAGAATGGAAACAAATAAAAAGGTAAGTAATAGTATGTGATTGAGAAGATACGACTTTTTATCAGCTAGATTGGCGTTTGGGCCCATTGTGCGACGCGTAGATGCGTCGAAATGAATCGATTTGGCGTGTTCCGTCAATTGTCCGGCGCGAACGCAATCGCCACGATTGCATCGCAAGGATTGCATTACGACTGGACAAGCAAAAGGGATAAGCCGGAGAGCGTGTTTAGCAGCCTCGTCTCGGATGCGCGAGGCTGCCTCTCGCAATGTCTGGGCGTAGCTCGAACGCGAAATATTGCTCGCGTAGTTTCGCTAGAGGGGAAAAAGAGGGATCCTCCGACCGCGGCGTCGAACCTTTCAGTAAAGTTTTTTGCGACGATCGACAGCTTCGACCGAGGAAAAACACGAGGGAAGCAGCAAGAGTAACTGCAAGACGGTGTCGGACGTGCCGGGCCCGTACTCGATGCCGATCCTCGGCACCAGGTGGATATTCTCATGGTTCGGCAGTTATCGATTGGACAAGATCCACGACGCTTATAAAGGTAAGGAGGACCTTGAGCAACAAGGTCGCCGAACGATGTCCGATGTGTTCCTGCGGATTCCCCGGAAATTCGGATGAAAATAGGATGTTTGAACTCAGCTCGCTGTGTTTCTAATTCAAGAATAGATCTGCATCGACGTTACGGGCCGCTCTGCAAGGAAGAGGCACTATGGAACTTCCCGGTGATCTCGGTGTTCTCCCGACCCGACATCGAGGCCGTTCTCCGACGAGCATCGAGATACCCGCTTCGTCCTCCGCAGGAGGTGATATCACACTACCGGAGGACACGGCGCGATCGTTACACGAATCTCGGCCTGGTCAACGAGTGAGTAGTCGGACCGAAACCGCGGAACGTCGGAGTCGAAGTAGAGGCCTAACGCGAGGTCCCGCGCATCTACACTGGCGGTGAACGAAACTATAAGACGTCGCGAAAATTATCGAGAAAAAAGTAACACAGCGTCATATGTCTTCAGCAGATATTGGAAAATTTCATAAATTTTTCAGTTTAAACGGAAATGATATATTTTCATTTGGACGAAATGATAGAACACCGCCATTTTATACTTTCTTTGAAAAGAGAGTTACGACATGAAAGAGAGACCGACGTTGGTGACTCGTATAATTTTATCCTATCACCATTTTTTTTTTAAATTCCTCTGCAGAGATATGTTCGGACTATTCTCGTTTGTTTACATCGTGACGGTAGTCTCGAAATATGTTGTCTACACGCATTTTTCTTTTTACCCTTTCCGCTCGGAGCTTTTCGATTTCGGAATTGCGGATGTTCCATCTGATCTAAAGTATTTTCATGTGACTAAATTGCGCAGCTTTATCTATATAAATAAAAATTAAATGTTGTTCGTTGGTAAGCGCATTTGGCTAATTTTAAAAAAGAAATGTTCGCAATAATCCGAATAAGGTTTTCAGGGAAAGAAAAATTGGAGAAGTTGCCCGGAAAAATGAAAGTGCTTTTTTCTACGCGATTTTTGTATGAACTCAAGACCGTAACTCACGATGGATATACGTAATTCTTTTTTTTGTTTCGTTCGTTATGGTCCTGGGAAAGGTTTCAGGAAAAAAATTCTAGACAAAACCCACCCGGAGGGTCAAAATAAAAGATATCCTCGTCAATTTCAAGATGTGGCAATCACAGTCTTAAATTGTTCTGATGTTCTCATTGTATTTTCCGTTCATTTTTCTTGATTCTGCGGTCAAATTCACCTACATACGACCTGTCCATTTCGTCCACATGGTATCGTGCCACGCTTGAACATTTGGCAATTTATTAACATCAGTCGAGTGCATAGAGTTGAATCTATAATATACACACACGCAATAACGAGAGTTAAACGGGACGTCTTACAATTTCGTCGGCCAGTGTACTCGACCATGACCCAATCCTGTAGTTTCGTCGATCGGACGAATTTATCCCGCATCATTTAGGCCCGCTATCGCCATTCCGACGCGAGCACCCACGAGTAAGGATCGATTTAAGCGAACAATTCGATAGACAGGGGCAAATGTGGCACGATCTTCGGACCGCGCTTACGTCAGAGCTGACCGGGGCCAACACTGTCCTTGGTTTCTTCCCGGCGCTGAACATCGTCGCCGACTCCTTCATCGATTTGATTCGTCGTCGACGAACGGGGTACAAGGTAACGGGATTCGAGGAGCTCGCCTACAAAATGGGACTGGAAAGTAAGCTGACCGGAAAGCCGTCTGCGTTTCGAATTTCGAATTTCGATCGCCAGCTGCTTTTACTTTCGATCGTACTATCTCTCTCTCTCTCTTTTAGGTACCTGCACGTTGATCCTGGGTCGACATCTCGGCTTCCTAAAGCCTGATTCGACCATGACGACCACTGCGAGATTGGCGGAAGCTGTACGAGTTCACTTCACCGCCTCGCGCGACGCCTTTTACGGATTGCCGCTTTGGAAGTTGCTGCCAACGTCCGCGTACAAACAGCTGATAGAGAGCGAGGACGCTATATACAGGTGCGAGACCGTTCGACCGATTCGCGGTGGTTAACTGCACCTGTACGTCACCGGCTTCCGCATCCTTTCGTTTCAGCATCATCTCGGAGATCGTCGAGACTACCATTCGCGAGAAACGGGACGATGCCCGAGACGAGTCCGTGGAGGCGGTCTTCCAGTCGATTTTGCGCCAAAAGAATCTCGACATACGCGACAAAAAGGCGGCCATCGTCGACTTCATCGCGGCCGGCATTCACACGGTGAGAGATCCGAGATCTAGAAAATTCGCATCGAATAGAAATGTTCGGAAGTCTAATCGTTTTAGTCCAATCGGACCTTTAGCGCCTCGAGTGCTGCGTCTCCCAGAAATGGGGGACAGTATCATCTGCGGTGGCGCGTTACCCTATGGGCAACTTGGGCAAATGCCCGGGGCCCCAAGCAAAAGGAGGCCCCAAACAAATCAAGATCCAAGATCCAAATTCTACGTTTTTCTCACAAAGTTATTTAGTTGGGGTTAGGGGCCCCGAAATTCTACTTTGCTCAAGGCCCCAACTATTTACAGTGACTCCCACTAATATTCGGACACTCTTAAAAACACCGTAACTTTTCAAATAATTGGACTATGCGATTTGAACATTTTTGGAAAGCTAGAGCAATTAGTTTACTACATGTTGTGAAAAGAAATTTTTTCAAAAATTGCATTTGACCGGAATTGTAGAGGAAATACTAAATGTAACTTTTTATGCAGGCCTATATTGAAATTTTGGAAAATATGTTCTATAGATCTGTGTGGGTTATATGCATTGTGAAAGTTTCATCGAAATCGGTTGATGCGGGGAAAAATGACAGTCATTGAAAGATGTAAGAATTCTTAGATTTACTGCTGTTATCGGCCGAAAATCGCGAAAATCTGCAATTTTTACCATCAAAGATGGTAAGCTAGCTCATTGCAACGTCGACCGATTTTGACGAAATTTTCAGGATATGTTTAAT
Source organism: Lasioglossum oenotherae (assembly GCA_028455765.1). Lineage (NCBI taxonomy): Eukaryota > Metazoa > Arthropoda > Insecta > Hymenoptera > Halictidae > Lasioglossum > Lasioglossum oenotherae. The sequence goes on along the minus strand of CM052299.1, from coordinate 1,213,998 downwards.
TGAAACAGATCTACAAAACGTATTTTTTAAATTTTCAATATAGGACCACATAAAAAAATTTTAAAATTGATCTTTTAGTATTTTCTCTATAATTCCGACCAATTGCAATTTTCGAAAAAATTTCTTTTCACATCCTGTAGTGAACTAAGTGCTCTAGTTTCCGAAAAAAGTTTGAATCGTATAGACCAATATTAAAAAGATTATCGCGTTTTTTAGAGCGTCCGAATATTAATGGGAGTCATTGTATAACGCGCTACTGATCACACAGTCCAACAAATTTCAACTTTTCTTTTGTATTTCGATTCTCAGTATGCTATTCTGATAGTGCTTTTCACGCAGATCTCGAATATATTTTTAATTTTTTCCCTAGACGTAGTTTTTGAGAAAATTGAGTTTTAAACTTTGAACAAACATTGTGATGTTATTATAAAAGATATTGAATTGTTCTTTAAGTAAAAGGACCTGTAGACTTTCCCGAATACAGTGATATCCAATATTAATACATTATGATCGTTTAAACATGTTTTAAAACTCAATTTTCACAAAAACTGTACGCCCAGGAGACAAATTAAGGACAGATTTGGAGTCAGCTCGAAAAACTATAAGAATCGCATAGTGGGAGTCGAAATACTTCTTGGCTGTTGGACAGAGTTATCTGTCCAGATTAATAAATGAATTTTAGCGCCACTGTTATCGAGCGTAGTGAATTCGGAGTACTTTTATCTTATGCAATTTTCGAGGCTGCTGAGCAAGCAGGGAAAGCGTTGAAGCATACTTACCCGATTTCGTTTTCGCAGCTCGGAAACACTCTGGTGTTCCTGTTCGACCTGATCGGACGCAACCCACAAGTACAAGCGCAACTGTACGAGGAGACGTGCTCGTTGGCGCCGCCCGGCTGCGACCTGACCGTCGACGACCTGCGAAAGGCCAAGTACCTGCGCGCCTGCATAACGGAGTCCTTCCGGTAGGCACTCTTCGATCATCCACCTAAACTAGACACGTTCGAATCTTCACCCGCTAACACTTTCGTTGACTTTGTTTGCCGGCAGAGTGATTCCCACGACAACCTGCATCGCTCGGATCCTGGACGAACCCATTCAGCTCGACGAATATCATCTTACCGCGGGAGTGAGTGACAGCGATATCATTTTCCCCGCTCGGATAACAACCAGAGAGAGAGAGAGAGAGATGCGTCCTCACCGATTCTTCTTTTTCTTTCGTAGACCGTGGTGATACTGCACACTTGGATAGCCGGTCTCAGCGAGGAGAACTTCAAAAACGCCGCGGAGTACATGCCCGAGAGGTGGCTGAAACCCATTACTCCCCATTCGCCGTTGCTCGTGGCACCGTTCGGAACCGGCAGGAGGATATGCCCGGGGAAACGTTTCGTCGAGCTCGCGTTGCAGCTCATTCTGGCTAAGGTTCCTATCTCTATGATTTCATCTCGGGTGACCAAGAATGTTCGCGCCGCTTCTATCATTTCCCGTGTGTCGATTCTAATAGGATTCATCAAAATCGCGGCTTCGATTCAGTAGTTGTGTGAGCGAATCGCTACCTCCGGGAAAGATACAGACTAAAGAATCGGCGCGGACTATTTTGGTTACCCAATGTCACACGCGATCCAAGCATAACTCGACTCTTCTCTCCTGCAGATTATCCGGGAATTCGAGATCATCGTGGACGACGAGCTCGGCTTACAGTTCGAGTTTATCCTCGCGCCGCAGAGCCCGGTGTTCCTCGGTTTCCGTGACCGAGTCGCAAAAGCGTAATTTCGTCATTCCGACGTCGAAACGACCGGACGCGTATTCGTTTCGAGTGACTCGCGTCGAATCATCGACGATCTCTCGTTTGTTTTGCTCAGTTTCCGTTGACTCGTTCGCCAGCGATCTGTTTGATTAGGCGAATTCTAGTATTTTAGTATCGTGCTCGTGCTCCTTGACTGTCGCGAGCCCGAATACGTTTTGTACGTACCTAAGCATTATTTACGCGTCGTGTAACATATGTAGATACCTATTGTTTCGTTAATGTAATGCCGATGAACGCGTGGCAAACAGAGTACTGTTTCCACACCGCGGGATTCCAGTATCGTAGAAAGTTCTGTCAATGTATGTCCAAAGAAGCGACACAGATTCCGTTCGACGGAGGGGAGAATATTTGGCGTCGAACAAAATTAAATTATGTTTATTCAACTCGTTAATTCACCGACGATCATCGTGGCCTACAACTAGCGTGCTATCATCCATGAAACTTACATACGTCGTACACGTCGTTTCGTTAGTACACTTATACATATATTACATACTTGTAAATGCGTCCCGAGGGACTGGAAGGAATAATTATAATTAATACCGATAGCCAAACGAAGATGGCGGCGATCCTCGACGGCCGCAAATTCGCTCGACTATCGGTTTGGATGACTGAAAGTGCGTCGAGCCGAGCGCGAAAATAAAGAAATTGCCCTAAATCGTGGCTGCGATCGAGCGACGATCGTCGACATGAAAATGTAACGGAAGCGTGAATCTCGACGAGCGTCCCCGAGCCGGACGCGATCATTTCACCAAACCCTTCACGCTTCTGGGCAGGTTGGGATTCGAGCCTTTGTTCACGCTCGCCGCCGTCGGTCTCATAAAACCGTGGCTTTTCGCGGTGGTTCGAGGATGAATCAACTTGCTTCTAGCGGCCGGCAGCTTCTCGATGTTCGATCGGTCCAGGGATAGCAGCGATCGTTGATTCGCGACGTTCCCGACGTTGCTGCTGCCGGTCGAACCGATCGTTCGGCTCTTGTTCCCTTTCGGCGCGTCGCTCGATGTCTGGAAACATTATTCGAAAGGAACCATAGAACAGTTAAAACCTCCAATCATCAATTCCAACACATGTTGTCGGTAGACAACGGATTCTATGCATTTACCACAGAAATGAGTAGGTGAAATTTTAAACGGTACAATTGAACGTATGTTAAACATATCAGAATGAAAATACATCTTTATTCCACTCCAGGTAGAAGATTTTTATTTTGCGCAACGCACAGTAGGCTGTATGCCCGATTTCAGCGGCCACAGCTAGTTCAAAATTCGCTCAATATTGAAACTCCTGTAACTTTGCTAAAATTTATCCAAAGATGAAAAAACAACCATTTTAAATCTTGAGATTTCTACTTTTTGTACTGTATACCGTTTTTGCTGAAACGGATGTTTTGAGTGCAAAATTTGTCCATAAAGAGGAGCGTTTAGATTGTAAAGTTTGTAGCTATTTTTCAATCCAGTACTGCGGATTATAATCAATATTTTAACGTTATTCGTCTATTTTATGTACACTATCGAAAAGTGTAATCATTTACATTTAAAATAGCTTTTTAAAATAGTTATTACAAAGAATAATCTCCGTTATTTATAATAGTATGGAAAAATGTTATGAACAAAATTTGCACGGTTCAGAGGGGGACATGTTGTGGCACAAACATTTTCTGCGTGGGTGGAGGCATAGAGGAGATTTCAAGGTCACCAATAGGTGAATTCGTTGAAAAATGAAAGCGTGTCAAAACAGAATTTCAAAATTCCGACAAATTTCAGTGCTTTATGGATACATTAATGGGAAAACGAATGATGGGAGATTGTTCCTCAGGTTTAAAGTTTTAAAAATTGAATTTTGACCGCTGAAATCAGGCATACAGCCCACTGTGCAACGCTCCGCTGCCTAGACGATAAAATTTCACTCACCCCGAGAGATCTCCGAATCGTCCTGGCGGTAATGGCGGCAGGTCCGACGCTGCTTCCGCTGCTGCTGCTCCTGCTGGCGGGTATCCTGGTGACGGTGATGCGAGGGTTGGTTCGTCGCTTCTCGAGGTTCTTCGGCGGCAACGGTGTGCTCGACGGACTCTTGCGGAGGTCGTTCGTAAGTGCTCGGATCGCGGACGTGTAGGTCCTCAGGCGAGCATGATTCGGTACCAAGTTTCTCACGGTGTTGACCGAAGTGGCGCTGTTCAAGGAGCTCCTAGAGCTGCGCAGACTACTTCTCGAGCCCGACCGCTCCACCTCGTTCCTCGACTGATTGTTCGCTGCTGCGGATCCTGCGTTCGCGTTCACGTTGTCTCGTTTCACGCTGTTGGTTCGTTTCGGCAGGAAGCTGGACCTCTCGGCGGTGAGCCTCATGGATCCTCCTCGTTTCCCGAAGTCTTTGATCGACGATCCGAACGACGGTTGATCGACGGGTTTTTTTGGCGCGGACGTCTTCCTCGTCGCCATTTTGAGTTACGCGGACGGTCTCGTTCCCGGAGAACCGCAGCTCCGCCGGTGAACAGCGGGTGGAGTCGTGCGTGTCTGTCTCGTAATTGCCGGAGGAAGTTTCTTGACTCAGAGTCTCCGAGACCAAGCTCTGGGACTCCTCGAATCCCTCGTCGTTCATGTCTTGATCTCGAGTCTTCGAGGGCAGCCCAGGGGAGGTGGTGACGCTGATCTCGGGCACGTATCTGCCTCGAAACACGGGACTGTTCGTCACCGGTTGCGACCCCTTTCCATCGGCGTTGTCATTGGTCGTGTTCTCGAAGACTTGGCTGGTGGCCGGCCTTCTAGGCAGCTTCGAGTCATTGGTCGAGTCCGTTCGATCCTCGCTGCTGTCCTCTTCCTCCTCCATCGCGCCGTCCGCGGAGGATGTGGATCTTCTGCGCGAGTCCGAGAGCTGACTTCGATCGCGAGGCGTTTGCACCGTACTACTGTTCCGAGCCTGGTTCACCTGACTCGGCGGGTTGTTGGTCAACCTAATCGCCTCCTTCACCTGACTAGGATCGATCATGCTCCTCTGGCGTTCCCGACTGGTGACGGCTCTCTCCGCTAGGACCGTCATCGAGGGTTCCCGAGGCCGAGATTCCTGCATCACCGGGCTCAACACGGTGTTCGTCACCGCCAAAACCGGCGGCGGCGGTTGGCTGACCGGCAACCGCGAGTTTCTGCGCGTGAACGCGATCGGCCTGGACAATCGTTGAAGGTCCTCACCGGAACGAGCGATGTCGGCGAGCGCGGCGTCGATGTCGAACGAGGACGCCTCGCGCCGCTTCAGTTTCTCCTGCCAGGCTCGTAACATCGAGTCCTGCTCGTGGCCGGAAGCGTCGTCCGCCTCTACGTCCAGCGATGGTTGCTCGGACAACGGCAACGTGTGCGGACGTTGAACCGGTTTCTCCTCGAACGGTTCCGAACTCGTCGCTTGACCCGCGTCCTGCTTCAGTTCCTTCTCCGGCGAGTCCTGCACCTTTTTGTACCTCCGTGTTCTTCTGGTGGCCGAGTACCGGTCGAAGTTACCTGAAACGATGATCGTTTAATCGTAACGAGCGAACAAATTCAACGGAAAATTCGTCGAGCGTGGCTACTCACCCGTGCCGAAGTCTCCGCTGTTGGCGTTGTTGCCGCCGCCATGGCTCGCAGTCTTGGTGGCCGCGTTCCTGATCGACTCGTTGCACCGACTCTGGAAGGAACCGTTGCAACGTTCCCTCTTGCACGGCTCCTTCTCGACCGGTTTCACCTCCTTCGGCGGACTAAACAGCTTCCTCGTCGCCGGCGGGGTCTCGATGTTGTCGGAGTCGATCTCTATCTTGTCGCTGATCTTCTCCTCTTCCAGACCCCGCTTGTACTTCGTGAATCTCCGCGAGCCAGGGACCTGGGAATTGCCGTACGGTTGCCGCAAGTAGATCGTCAACTCGTCCTGGCTGTCCACGTTCGCGTTGTCGTTCGTTCTGTTCCGCTTTCTATCTTCCTCTTTGATCGACTGCGAAAACACGCGTTCCTTACAAACGGATCGTAACCATAACTATTTTAAGGAGAATACGATAGGCGAACCTGCAAGGTACCGGAGGCGAGAGCGTTCTCCGTGCCTCCGAGTTTCGATCTCGATCGTCGCGAGTATCGCGGGTCGGTCTCCTCCACGCTGTTCTGCACGTTCAAGCTGGACTTCCTCCAAGGAGATTTGTCCTTTTGCGACGGATGCGTTTCGGCTTCTGAAACGAAAACGCGGACGTTATTTCGCTGACGAATTATCGTAGATGAACTTCGGATAACGATCATCGAAAGAACCTTCTATGGCCTCCATTGTGCGCATCACATCCGTCTTCTCGACCGATGGACGCCAGTCGTATATCTGGGGGCATGGATCGTGCGTGGAATTCGCTTCGGTGGGGGTGTTTGTCTTGCCTTCGCTTTCTACGGATCAGAAAACCCGTGTATCTATCGGGCATAGAGAGAACGCACGAGATGACGCTTACCCGAGTCTTCGAAGGACCGTCGATTCGCCGCCTGGTGCAATTGTCGCGCTTTTCTTTGGAGTTGTTCGCCCGCGCGATCTTCTTTCTCGTTCTCCGACAGCCACGCCTCGATCTTCTGTCGCCACGCTTTTCTGTTTCGACATAAGAATTAGGTTGGTGCATACGAAATGTCCGATTATACACTCCTCAAAAGAATTAATGGATCACTTGTGCGAACCCGAAAAATTGCTCCCACTTTACGTGATCATAACTGCGTCAAAAACTGCCGTATCGATATCTTTAAACAATGGTTTGAAAGCCTGAAACTTCTAGTTTCAGATGCTCTGAATTTTTGACGGAGTTATGGTCACGTAAAGAGGGAGCAATTTTTCGGGTTCGCACAAGTGATCCCTTAATTCTTTTGAGGAGTGTAGAATGCGAGCGTTAATCAGTTTGTTCCGCGTTACCCTGCGGGTTTTGTCTCCTCTTCCTCTTGTAAGAACGGCTTGTTCTCCACCAGAGGCGACGGGGAACTCGGCCTCTCTCTGTCGGTGGAAAAGTCGGCCGTCAGCAGATCGCTCCTGCGAGACTGGCCGCGTGCTCTTCGCGCCCACGAACGATCTGTCGACGGAATTAATTAAGCGATCGGTTTTCTCGATTCGTCGAGGACGAAAGCGTCGAAGCTATACCTAGACTACCCCATGACTTTCTCTCGCGAGCGTTGTCCTGTCCCGAGGTCCTCAAAAAGTCCATCAAGTTGCCGTCGTCGTCCTCGCAGGGTATCCGGCTTCTGCGACGACGGAGAGTACCGTTCGGTGTCACGTCTGCTCAAGAAAGCAAAACCGCTGAAACTGACTATTTCACGTGACTTACTAAAATTTGATTGCGCTTCAAACCTGGCGAGTAGGTAGAATCTTCTTTGGTAGACTGCTGGTCGATGGTCCCGCCGGAACAGGAGCCCAACCGTCGTCGGATGCTCGGCGACCCGGCGATCGAGACGTCCTCGTCGGACGTCATTCCTCCGTTTTGCAACCTTTTTATCTACGACGAGAAAGACGACACGAGTGAAACGAATCCCAATTAAAGGCGCGTCGCTTACCCACCTTGGCATCGTTACGATTGTAATTCCGCTGAGGTAAACCGGTATGGAGATCGAAGAGGGCGTCGTAATCGAGTATGTTCGACTCGGACTCGGAGGCCGGCGTTTCTGCTTGATTCGTGACTGTAAAGGACGAAATGTAAATTACGTAAAGCAAGAGTTTGTGGCCGACTTCGAATAATAGAAATGAGGAGCCCGTACGCAATCGCTTCTTGGCGAGCAGCTGTTCTTCCCGTTGCTTGCGCCTGGCCAGCACCTGTTCCTCCTGGATCCGTCGCCTCTCGTTCTCCGCGACGGCCTGATTAAACTTCTGACAGAACTGGTGGAATATCCTGAAGCACTCCTCGATCTTGAACGCGTTTGCGTCCTCGCAGAAGAACTCCGCGAGCGATCGTCTGACGGTCTCGAGCTCCTCCGTGTCTCGCTTTAACTGGCTCAGCTCTTGCTCCGCCATCTGCAGGAACTGCGCCATTTGCTCCTGTATGTCGGCCTCCGTGGAGGCGAGCTGGATCTGCGCCATGATCTTCTTGATCTTCGTGTCGAGGGCGTTAAACTCATTGCTCAGCTGCTCCGTGGTGGTCCTTGTCCCCGGAAACACAACGGTCAAATGTGATTCTCGAATATTTCGGCGTTCGTTCGAAAATATCGGCATAATTCAAATGATCCACTCACTTGGTGGCGGCTTCGAGAGTGTTCATGCTCTTCGCGAAGTCCAGCAAGTCCTTCCGTTTTCTCTCGGCTTGCTGCGGCGCGCAACATTTCGGAAAGATTAATCGACCGTTCTGCGATAAACGAGCAGGAAGTGTACCTTACCAGAGCCACGTAGTGAATCAGATTCATCCCAGGCTTGTTCGCTCGGATCTCGGTCAGCTTTTGCAGAGACGACAGTTTCACTCCGGCTGCGTTCCCAGCGTAGCCACCCTACGGTACATTGATTTTCAAGGATCGCGGTCAATATCTTTTCTAGAGCGATGTCACAGCACGAATCTCACCGAATTCAGGAAATTTCCAGCGACGAGAACCATGTACAGCACCTCTTGCAGCGGCTTGTTCGTCATGAGGTCCTCACCGGCGAGGATCATCGAATTGATGCTCGGCTCCAGGTAGCCCATGTTGGCAGCGAACTCTTCTTTCAAGAGCATACACTCTATGCGCAGCTTGTAGCTTTGGCAGAGCAAGAAAGATCAAGAAGAGCACAATTTGTAATGATCGATCCCATAGAACAGGGGTCGGCAAACGTTTTTTCAGGAAGGGCCAGATTGTACAAATTTTAGGCTCGGCGGGCCAAGTAGCAAACATGAAGATATAGAGCAAAAGAACGTTTATTTTTTTGTATTATGAAATGATACTTTTACATAATGCTTATACGAGTTTCATTAGTGAACTTTGAGCGCGGATATCTCGGAAACTATGCGAGATAGCGAAAAATTCAATAGAATCAATCTTATGGCACATTTTGTCAGCTTTAATTTTGTATTAGAATGGTCTTATCGCTAGGACACATAGTTTCCGAGATATAAATGGAAAACCGAAAAAAAGGACCTTCTATGTGGCCCCCTGTACTCCGCTCACCTCCTAGGAGTGGGGACTTTTAGTATGTTTACCTCCTCACTAGTCCAAACAGAGACTCAAAGTTAAAAATTGTATTCCTTCCATTTCCCCCTATAACTTTTCGTTGACTGGACTAAATAGCGCGTAATTTGATTTAATTTTCATGTAAAAAACAATATCATCCCGCGGGCCGGATGAAAAACAAACGGCGGGCCGGATTTGGCCCGCGGGCCGTATGAAAAACAAACGGCGGGCCGGATTTGGCCCGCGGGCCGTAGTTTGCCGACCCCTGCCATAGAAGAGCACACTGAAAGTTCTAGTGCTTACTTTGGCACTTGGACGAGTTGCAGGAAGAATTTCTCCGCGTTGCCGAGCTTCGACTTGTCGCCGTCGAAGCTCTTCAACATCTCCAGCTCGTCCACCTCGGGCAAGATCTTGAGAAGGCCGCGCAGCTTCTCTGCCCCGATCTCGTCGTGACCGCCCTCCCTGATCAGCTGAATAATGTCTTCGTTCGAACTGCGAGCCAACGCACACGGTGACAATACGTTGAAACGTTAACGCGCTCTCGTCGTTCTTACCTTCGGAATTGTTTCAGAAATATGTTGACGTTCAAGCTCCTCTTACCGTCCAGCAGCGCGATCTGAAACAGTCGGCGATTATTTGTTAGCGAAAGGCGAACTGACTCGTTCGTTTGATCCAAACATATTTTTGTTTGGTATCTTATTTTCAGAGGTACCATTTGAGAGATACGCACCTCGGTCGGTTCTCGTCGTCGCCTCTCGACGTCGGAGTTGGCACCGTAGGGAGCGGAGCAAGAGGATGCGGCCGGGATCATCGGCGGCACTTGTTGGCAGAAGAGACCCTCCATCTCTGCCCAGTCTATGTCCGCCATGGGAGAGTTTTGGTGTTCGTCCGCGACCAGCGACCAAATATTTCTCTTGCCGATCACCTGCGCGCAAGACAATATTATTTACAACGAGAATCGTACATCTCTCAAATAATTAAGGCCGGCGCACAGTGGGTAGATTTGACCTAACTCGATTCAAAATCAAAGAACTTTCGATAGAAATGAGGTAGAGCGATGAAGTTTTTTTTAAATTACAGCTGAAACTTCGCAGAATATGGGAAAAATAGGGTGATTACGGTACGAACGGGTGTTAACCTTGTGAAAATTCGTTAAACTTGCACAATTTCAAGAAAATGTGGTTTCTCCGTTACCACGGACGGAACAAATTTTTTTGAACATGCTATATATTATTTCCCCTAGATTTTTTCACGCTGATTTCAAATCTGGTCTCAAAAATTTGTCTACGATCTCTGGTTTTTTCAAGAAATCGATTTTTGTGACAAGAAATGAATGAAATCATGTTTTCGTTGAAATGATTTCTCGTCACAAAAATCGATTTCTTGAAAAAACCACAGGTCATAGACAAATTTTGAGACCAGATTTGAAATCAGCGTGAAAAAATCTACGGGAAATGAAGTACAGCATGTTCAAAAAAAATTTTTTCCGCGCGTGGTATTGGAAAAATCACAATTTTCTTGAAATTGTGCAAGTTTAACGAATTTTCTCAACGTTAAAAAATGTTCTGACCATAATCTCCCTATTTTTCCCATATTCTGCAAAGTTTCAGCTTTAATTTTAAAAAAATTTCATCGCTCTACCTGATTTCTATCGAAAGTTCTTTGATTTTGTCTCCGATTTGGGCGAAAGGTCCCACTGTGCGGCGTTGGCGTAATCGGAAGGTCAAGGATCGCGCATCGGCTCGTAGAGATCTAAATGGCGTCAAGCAAAAATGCTCGAAATAAATCTAAATAGATCCCTCGAATCGTCTCGAAGCTCGGTTTACGCAACCGCGCGCGTGTTACGAGAAAATTGAATTTTCAAAGGTGGACGAAGAATCGTGGGGACCCACGCACGAGCGACGCGACTCGTCGCGTAGGAGAGCAAGCAGGAGCAGCAGTAGTAATAGGTACTTTATGATTGGGTATCTTGTTCCAATTGATGGTTTTCATTTTCGCCTTGGGGGTAGGTATTTCCTGTTGCGGGAGCAGCCTCGCGTGGTTATTCGGCGGCTCGGGGGTGGGCGCCCGTGCGACCGGGGCCACGTGCAACGGCGGGGGCACGGGCGGCGGCGGTTCCATCGATGCATCGGCTTGCGTTGCGTTGGCGGTAAGAAACGGCGGAGGCGGAGGTGGCGTGAAAAACCGGCCTTGGCTCGACGAGTTCGGTGCCACTGATGGATCGAGAGGCGGTGGCGGGGGCGGCAACGGCGGCAAAGGCGGCGAAGACGACGTGTTCGTCACCGTCACCGTCGCTGGATTGCTCGACGAATTGCTCGCGGGCAGCGACGCCTTCCGAGACGTTCCGCAAGACTGTTCGTTGCCTCTACAATGACAGCACAGATTCGTCTGTAAAAGAAACGGCCTGTAAGTCCACCAGATCGTTAGACCTCTCGCATTAGTCCTAAAAATTAAATCCGCCCTCTTAACCCTTCGAAGGCGACGACGGTCGATCGTCGCGACCGATGGACTGCGGATTTTATGCAGTTGTCACGAAAATTAGTAGGTGCGATTCAAAATAGCAGGCGGATTGAAAGAATGTAAAGGTTTAATGCATCAGTTTCGATTTATTCAAAGCATTATGATGAGAAAGGAATGCCTGTTCGGCTTCTCTTCGTCGTAATCGGTGCAGATAATTTTTATTTTGCATAGAGATCTCCAGTGTAATGTTTGACGTTGTACTCTATTGGTGATCTAGACTTTTTGATATTTGTCATAGCTATGTTCATAATTCTGGAATGTAACTGGTGAAGTATAAAAGCACGACGTGCAATCAATTTTCAAATATTCGTCACAGTCAGTATGATGTACTGATGTCGTCCCTGAAGGATTAACGGAATAAGATCTAGTTGGTGGAAGAGGAAAGTAGTAGAAGGAGCGAGGCTTGTTAAAATTACCTGGAGACTGGGCGATCGCAGCAACTTGGTGGCGTCTTCTCGGTTTTCTAAAAGCGTCGCTCTATGCACCAACGTCTCCGCCGTGTCCCATGCTAGGTCGCTGGCGGGGTCTTTGGGGTCCAGGCGCAGCAGATGTTGGAGCACGCTCAGGAATGGGATCTCTTGCGGGGTGTCCGCGATCTGCGGAGCAGACGAGCCTCGGATTTACCTTTCCACGGATTTAGACATCGGTTTGGTGGCGCACGGCGCTCTCTTACTTGTCCGAGGATCGCGTAGAATACGTCCACGTGAGAAGAAAGGTCGATCCCCGGTGGCCCGTGGTTCGACAACTCCTCGTCGGCTTCTCGTTGGTCGTCGAACACGTCTAGCTGAACCCTCAGATCCGGAGCGTGGCTCTTCCTGCAAGAACAATCGTCGTCACCTTCCCGATCCGGGTACATTTTACGAGTTTCCCAGTTGTTCGCTCTATTTTCGTCTCCCACTCGACGCACGTGTCTTTTCTAGCATTTCAATTTCTCCGCCCCGGCTTTCCTTTTCTCTGTTACACACGCTCTCGCACACACGCGCGCACGCACACACACACTCTCTCTCTCTCTCTTCCTTACTCTCGTTTTCTCTGCCTATTCTTCGCGAACGAATATCTCGATTTCCTGGTAGCTTATAAAAGAGACTTGTTGTTCGCGCTTCAACGTTACATCCGCGCGACCTGACAGAGCAGTGCATCAACGGTGAATCATGAATCGGTGTCGCTTCCGTTTGGAACGTGCGATCCGTTATCCGTTTATTCTTACACGGCCCGAGTGTAAATACGTGTTCCTCATAATCTAATATATCGGCACGCGCGCTTCGCGTGCGAACGAGAACAGCAAGGACGGATGAAGTCTCGTTAACACGGTGACTGCCACGCGAATTTTATTTATGTGTTCTCCGTCCATTTAAATCACAGAAGGGATCAGGTTTGTTCACGACGTTATAGTTAATTTCTGCATTCATAAATTTCGTGGTAGCAATTTTTTCAAGTAATTCCACAGCGCCGGTGACCACGTGTCAAACACAACGCGAGGCCGAGTACCGGAAAGAATTCCGTCGCAGCACGGAGACGCGGAGTTTGGGGAAACACGGGAAGCCGAATTATCCCGTCTCCGCGATGCACGCCCGAAAATAGTCGACGTCTTCGTTGAGGCTCGACGATCCTTCGCGCCGGCGAGCGGCGAAAGTCGAGGAACGAGCGTGGGATCGAAAATCGTTTCGACGAATTCGCTCCACGTACGATTGCGTCTTACCCAGCGACGCGAAATCGTCCGAGTCGAAACTATCGAGGCTGATCGGAAGCCGATCGGATGGCCGGATGCGTCGTTTACGATACCGTGGACGTGGACCGCGAGAGAAACTGTAACTGCACGGGAGAACTGACTCGTCGGAAGAAGATCGCGGTAGCATCTCCAGCGAGTCGCGGCGCGAGTCGCAGCTGCAGGTGCACTGCGCGCGAAGAGTTAATTCGGGCTCTCTTCGCTCCCTTCGAGCCTGCGAGGCGGATGTTTCGCGTTTTCTTTTTCCCCTTTCCTCGCTCGACGCTGTTCTACACGAGCATTCTCGCAGGACACCCGCCTTCGTTTCACGTTTTGCGTCCCTTTCGGCGAACATCGGAGAAAAACGCATTTTGAAATGAAATTCTATTCATTAGCACATCGATCGATGATCACCGATGACTGGCGCCATTCTAGTGTTTAAAAATGATTGGAGATTATAGCATAAGGCGAGAACTGCGTTATCGCTTCTAGGAACAAAACAGATGAGAAAATATATAAACAGTAGCGTGTTATAGCTAGTCGGGGCCTTGGGCAAAGTGGAATTTCGGGGCCCCTAACCCCAACTAAATAACTTTATCAGAAAAACGTAAAATTTGGATCTTGGAGCCTCGGGCATTTCCCAAGTTGCCCATAGGGTAATGCGCCACTGTATATAAATAATAGGAATTCTCCGTTTCCTGTGGGAAATTCTGAACGACGACGAACTTCTGATCGTGGTGGATGTAAAGAAAATGGTAGGGCGCGAGGGGTTAAAGCGGCTCGTTCGAATAGTTTTGTTCGATCGAGAATAGTTTGCACGGCCGTCATCCCGCGGAGGAATGACAGATCGTACTATTCCTGTAGACTGTGGTGTAGAGAGTGATTTAAACGGAGACCAAAGAAAAGGATACGAACGCGAAGCCGACGCATCGTGATTCGCCACAAATAATTGTCGCGAGCGCGCGCGTCTTTTCCTCTGCGGTTCGGTTGCTCGGCGGGCCATTGTTTACACAACAATGCGAACAGAAAGAACGCAGCAGGCGCAGGACCGTGATGCGTACACCGACGCTACGAACCATCGGCTGCAGACTGTGCAAACTATCGGGACTCAATGGCGACGGTATCCGGGAAAAGAGGGATACATTGGTGGACAAAATTGTAAGACGCCATGAGAATGACTGAGAACAGGAATTTAAACAGCGTCAACAGCACCATATATATATATATATAAAGTAGAATGTTTTGTTTCAAACTAACTGAATTATAAACGAACAAAATTGTAAAACACTATCTTTTCGAATGGGAAAAATGATCATAACAAAACTAGTAAATGTTTTTTCTAGTAGGTACTGGCCAATCAACATTGGCGTGTTTTTTTTGTACGTACTAAAGGAATCTTTTGTAAGGCTCGCCTGGGGAATAAAATTTCCTCCAGCTAGTCTTCTAGTACAGGTCCGAATCTGCTCTTCGATTAATTTAAAGTAATTAGTACAATTAATTCGGCCATCGATAAACTGAATTTCTGTTTTCCTGGTACATATAAGCAGTACCCGTCCGTAACATCGCCGAACCTCCACCACACTGACGACGGCATACAATTCTTGTAGCAATACTTCCCCGACGCGCCATTGTTCCTGCTCTTTTTCTTTTCGCGACGGTAGCGGTAATTGTTGCACGTACTATTTACACAGACGCCATCGAGAGAATGAAATAACGTCTTATAATAACGTAGTTCACCAGTGTATTTGGATTAGTGCATGCAATTTGCTGCGCGCTGTACAGGCTGAATGAATGCTTCGCTCGTTAGTCAACCAATCCTTGATATACAAATTGCTTAATGGTTCTGGCTTGATGCGTACGGCGCTCGATGCATGTGCGACATTAACGTTGCATTAGGTGCAAATGAGAAGGTGTGGGTACAATAAGGCGCCCTTTCGTAACGTTCATTATTATTTATTATTCAACAATGTTAAGCTGTTAATCAGTTAATACCGCGAATCCAGGTCGTCGAAGAGTACTCACCGCAGCTCGTTCAGGACCGGAAGTAGCTTCAGCCCTGAAACGGAAAAGACCGGTGGTCAGTTTCTCCGATCGGCTTGTTCTCTCACGAATCGAGAGGAAGCTGTTCTTCTTGCACTACCAACCGATGAACTCGTTGCGAATTCGTATGCGATCCTTGAGCACCGGCGTGGAGATCACCAAACAGTTGACGAAGGCCAACAGCCCTGTCCGATAATCCTCCGCGGTCGCTTTCCGAAGCTCGTCCACCACGATCCGCAACCTGTACCGTTCCCCTTTGCGTTCCTGCAAACGTTTTCTCAAATTCGGTCGGTTCATCAACATCGTCCTCGTCGAAACCACATCGAGACGGTTCTCGTTATCGCACGTGCTCGCTTGTCCTCGCTCTACGCAAATTTCTGTATCGCGTTGATTAACATCAACATCCGATAAGTCGGGAGATTCGTCGCGGCTGCGTATCAACACCGCGAATTACCCAACGCACAGTGGGGTATTTGGCGAAAAGCTGCTAAAATTAGCGTTGTTTGTAGACTCGAGATCATATTATGTATCGTTGAATTTGTTTAACGTCAGCTACAACGTTATCACACAAGAAATATACATTTTTACGTTTAAAAAATCACAAAAAGAACTCTCTTCGTCTTCTTTCAATTATTTGATCAAGTTGAGACTGATACGTTAATGTTCGTAAATTTTTTAAATATGTCCTAACCAGTTCACTCCGACCCCGCCGTACAGCGGTAGAAAACGCGCTCGCGTATGTACATTGTACATTTCGTTGAACCGTACGAGCGTCAGCGAAGACCGAGAACCGTTCTCGTGTTTGCCGAAGGAAGGCCTCGGAAGAGTTTGGCAAGTTCTGAACGTGCTCGGCACCTGGTACGCGTGAAGAGTGTCGATAACTCTCTGCCTTCCATCTTGACTGTACACGCAAAGCGCCGAAAGCAGATCCACCACTTGTTTCTTCACCGAGGGACAGGCGGTGTCCAAAGCTGAAATCGGAATTGAACGCAGCGATCGGTTATGTGACTCGCGAATAAGCACAGGGGAGGGTAGAAACATGAGACCTAACCAAAGTTATGACAAATACACGCTATTCTACTTTTAACAATGATTCTACATCAGTATCATACCGATTAACGCACTTTTCTTCTTTCGTTTAACAGGTATTTCACGAATCGACCGTACTGGAAAGTTGTTACACGTGCTTTTAAAACTGAAATTTATTATTTTGTTAGTGTGTCAAAGGTTTTTGAGGTGTTTGTGTCTTAATTATGATTAGACTGCGGATCTTCGTGCATTTATAGCAGAATTGAGTAGATGAAATACAGAATTGTTGACTAATTTCTTAAATTGAAGAAACAACGTTCAATTTGGTTTCTAGTTCTTGCAATCGATGTAGACAATTTTTATTTTGCACAAAGATCCGCAGTCTAATTACTAGACTCCGGATCTTCATGTATTTATAGCAAACTTGAGTAGATGAAATACAGAATTGTTGAAAAATTTGTTAAATTGAAGAAACAGCATTCAATTTAGTTTCTATTTCTTGCAATCGATGTAGACAATTTTTATTTTGCACAAAGATCCGCAGTCTAATAATTAGACTATAATTTATTTAGTTAATTATTCGTTATTATTATTAAGTAATTATACTTAAGTATTAATTATTAAGTAAGATAATTATTAGACTGCGGATCTTCATGCATTTATAGCAAAATTGAGTAGATAAAGTACAAAATTGTTGAAAAATTTGTTAAATTGAAGAAACAGCATTCAATTTAGTATCTATTTCTTCAATTATTAGACTACGGATTTTATGCATTCATGACCAAAATATTTAAGGACAGAAATGTATTATTTTGAGCTTAAGAGAATGATTAAGAGAAGAATACAATTTATATTTGGCTCTTGTGTCCTGCAATCAATGCAAACATTTTTTATTTTGCATGATGATCCGCAGTCTACTAATTATATGATACATAATGAAGAAGAAAAAAGAGATTCACAATATTGAAGTTTATATAGCAAATTCCATATGAAATTCCTTTTGAATTCCCACGTTTGATTTTCCCATTTGCTTTGAGAATTTCTGCATTAAGAAATGAAATGTGTATTTCTACCCTCTCTTTTATTGCTGGAGGTGTGCTGTTCGTCTCGGACTTACCCGAAGCGAGTTTGACGCAGTAATCGGGATTGTCCACGATATAGTCGAGACCAACATTGGAGTCCATGCTGACCGCATTTGTGGAAATCGTGCCTCCAGCCTGAAACAGGACGAACCGAATGAATTTCCTCCCGAAAGATGCAGAAACAAACGTTCTCGCCGGTTCTGTATTCCGTGCGCGAGGCGAGGCGAGTCGAGGCGAATCGAGGCAAGTAAACCTGCCGCTCGAAACAAAATGACGCATCGTTCGTCGTTCCGTAATGGACACGGCCTTTTTCACTTTTGTCGCCTTCGGTGAACAAAAATAAACGCGAAGGGAATTCATGAACTTGGAGAAACGATGCCAACTGCACCGGGGGAGCCGAGTCGTCCCACAATGGTCGATCGCCACAATTAGCTGGAGAAAATTCGTTCTCAAACCAGCAAAAACTAACTTTGTCAATGAATTATGCCAACGAACCTTAATTAATAATCTTTACGGATTAGGCAAACTTCGACTGAACGTCATTGGATTGGCACTTGTTCGATCACAACAATTTATTGATATAAGATCTTGTAATATATATTTCAGTCTTAATACCTCTAAATTATCCATTAATTTCTTTCAGTCAAGCAGTCGATTAGTTGATTTTTAGTAAAAATTTGTCGACGAAAAAGTATGACTTTCTACTTTCGTTTAATCGCAATCCGAGCCTGCAGAACGTGGCAAATCAGGTCGAAATTAATGTTTAAAAAAGTACATTCGACAGATATATTTCGTAAAATATCTTTGAAACAATTATAGCTGCAGGAATAGTTCAAGTTGTGTGAATTTTTATAAGGATCTGTGAAAACAGATTTCAAATTTCGCTATTTGTTATCAACATTTTCGACAAAATTACAAAACTGACTTGTGTTCTGACAATGAAACCCCGAAACAAACTCGAGACCGTAAAAAAATAATTTTGTCAATATCCTGTATCTGTTCCATCCACTCCGTTTCCGGTAGGCGAATTTTCACAGGCGCGTAGCGGTCCACGTGCGACTCGCGGCGCGGTCAAACGGTTTTCGTGTCCGAAGAAAATAGCGTACTTCGCGTGAGGAACACCTGCCGAGATCGAGATGTAGATTGGGGATCGGGATCGGGATCGAGAGATCGAGAGTGTGGTAGAAACACGGGAAAGGGGTCCGAGAAAAGAAGGAAAGAAGAAAGGAGGAAAGGAAGAAAGGAACGACGATGAGGCGGTCGGCGAGAGAAAGAGGAAGCTGGAAATGAGAAAAAGCGCGAGATAGTAAGAGTGAAAGGGCGAGAGAGGAAGAACGAGAAAGAGGGGGAAAGACCATAGGATTGCGTCACTGTACGCATGCACATACCTCTAGTCACGTTTAAAAATAGATTCTCGAATATTAAGGACCAGAATGCAAACAGACCCGCGATAAATCGCAAACAGACCGAAGGGCTCTCCTTCGAAAGGATGCGATTCGACTCCGTCGATCAAACCCCGCCGCTCTGATCTTCCGAGTCTCCGGAAATGCTGATCGGATGATCGAAGCATCGAGCGTCCCGTAGATGGTAACGGAACGACCGAGGAATTCGATCGTGATTTCAATTCGAATTCGGTATCGGAGTCGAAGTCGGAATCGGAATTGGAATCGGAATCGGGCAGGAAGATTCGCGAGTATAATTCCGAGCGCGCACCGGCCAATAAAAGCTAGACGACATGATTCATACTAGTACGCCTTGCTGCAGCCGTACTAAGCCATCGGAGCTTCCTGCAATCGTCGTTCCTGCCGACGACCTCGAAGTTCGCACTCGCGTGTCTACAATTACGGTCGCTGGCCATCTTAGGAAGGCCGCGATCGAAACGAGGAAAAAATAAACGGAACGATCTGGTTTTTTGTGTTGGCCACGGGCTCTCGCGGCGGACTTTTGCCGCCGGTTATCCGGAAAGGTCGCGACCACGGGAACGAGATTTTCGACAACGAAATCCAGCGCCTACCTTCCCGACCGTACGCCGAGAAACCGAACGGCACGAATCGAGATCGAGATCGATCGTCGTCGGTTGCAGGCGTGGGTCGACGTCTAGGCGGGAAAGATTACGTTGGCCGACGCGAAAGTCGCGACAGACTAGAGAGGAGGAGAAGGAAAAGGTTTTGGCGCCAGGCTGAAAATTTCGGTGACGTTCGCGATTGAGCGGCGATTGCGCCCAAGTTCGAACGGAGAAACGGTGGAACGACTTGGCGCGCGCGTTCGATCGCGATTCGACGGTTTGTCGTATCGCGACGACTGCTAATAGTAGGCAAACCGGAGAGCAAGCCATTGTGGACGTACGCACGAATTCGCCTGAGCATGTGTATCGTATAGGTGTGCATTTAGGCACACGTATACTATATGAAATAACGCTCACGGCGGACACGGGATACCATATCGGGTACCTTGTTGACCTCGCCTTTCTTCTCTGTCTCTCGTTCTCATTCTGTTTCGATCGCGCGTGTTCTCGCCGACTACTATCTGCTCTCCTCTCTTCCCACGTCTTTCACTTCTGACAAAAGAAGTTTCGGCTGTCGCCCAATGTCGTTTCTCTCTCGCCACGTCCGAAAACCCGGAAAAAGCGACAAAACGAAAAGGGTGGATACAGCGGACGGAGAGGAACGCGCGAGGGTTCTGAAATCGGCCGACGATCAAAGTCGAGGGCATACAGGGAGCCGTGTTTTCGATGAAACGCTCCGAGAAAATGGATATCGCGCAGCTGCGACCGAGATCCCGGACTCCGTTGGTAGCCGTGAGATCGATAGGAGCGCACGTGCGCTAGCGTGTCACCCGCTGCCATTTCGGTATCTCGTCGTTTCGCGATTGTCGGTCCGTTTCGAGAAAAACCGTGCGTGGACGGGCCCGTTTCTAAATGTCCATGTATAGCCGTGATCAGGGACATCCGGATGTTTTCTATCTCGCTGTATGACGCGTCGCGCCGCGCCGCCGTGTGAAACGGCGATTCTATCCAGGACTTTTCGACCAGTGATGTCTCAACGTTCGTACATAGGAACGTCCGCCGATATTTTGAAGGCGAGACACGATCGAGGAAGGACCGAAGGCGGGACACACCTGTGCGCATGGATCGTTGATCGTTCGAGCCGGGGATTTCGAATCATTCTACGACGATAGAAGGCAACTGTGGTTACCTTGTCGCAACGTGGTCATGGCCCCGACTGGTCGCGAGACACGGTGGTCAGGATCGTCCCCCCTTTACTTTTACTTTTGCATCTATGAGGCTCGTCGACGTCTCCAGCCGTGTGCATATTCGCGCGGCTTGTAATTCTCGTTTCTCTCCTCTCGCCCCCACCCTTTCTCTCTCTCTCTCCCCCTCTCTCTCTCTTCTCTCTTTCTCTCTCTCTCTCTTTCTTTCGGAATAAAGGTCGAAGCTGCGCGAAAACGAAAGTGTTTCGAAATGAAAACACCGGCCGTTAAATTTCGAATTATGTAACGCGAGCCCCGAAGCTCATTCCGAATGCCGCATGTTTGCAATCGCGATGCGGCAAATACTCGGTTGCTCTACGACTATAAACTTTCCTCGGACGTTTGCGACCTCGACACAAAGGTGCAGGCGCGCGCGCGCGAATCGTTGATGCGATATCGTAAAAAAAATTAAACCGATCAGCGCGCGAGCGCTAGGTAGGAAAGCACCGGTAGGATTGGCAACGCTTAATTATACGTGTACTCGCGCGCGCGCGCCCGCGATTAGGATTCATCGTTGGACGCGTTGCGAAAACGCTCCGCGATTCGAAATGGAAAATAACGCGCGCGGTACACACTCGGCCGAGTAGGGGGGCCGCGTATCTTCGTTTGAAATTCAAAGTGACACTCTCTGCGAGCTGGGTCTCGTCAACGGGATCGCGGACAAAGTAACGCGCGCGCAGACGTATAAGGGAAACGAATGCGAGTGCGGATGCAGATGCGAATGATGCGCGGCAGGACACACGATTCGGAATGCGATGAAAATGAAAATCGATGGACTATATCGATCGATCCTGGAGATGCGTTCTCTCACCTTTGATTACTAGTCCGATCAACAGGTTGACCGACGCGACGAACGGAGGATCCTTTGCTCGATTGGCATCCTGAACGCAGGTAGCACGCGACGTCGCGACGCGGCGCGCACACACACTTTTTTCGTCGATCGCCGATTCGCGGAAACTGCGTTTCAGGAGCGCGCGACACACCGCTCCGATGCTACGAAATGATTTACGGCGCATGCGTAATCCCCCTCCGCTAAATCACAGTCTTACTCCTTCCTCGTCGATCCCCCGCGAAAGGAGAGAAACCCTATCTCTCTCCGCGTCCGCGTATCCGTCTCCTCTCTCTTTCTCTTTCGTTTCACGCCGATTTTCACTCTTTCTCTGTCGCTTCTTTCCACCGATTCCCTTTTCGACCGGTCTTCCCTCGATGAAATCGTTCCAGGTTCTCGTGTCTTTTTTTCCAGAAATTGTAGTAAGAGATTGCAATAATTTGCAAGACGTCGCAACGAAATCGTGGAAATGAGTAGGTGACGATGCTTTTCGAGTGCACACGCAGAAACTGCGTATATCTGGGTGTATGTATATATATAAATAAAATTTTACTATTATACTGTAATGGAATATACAGGAATCGTTGACTTTCTCATTAGTTGGATACAGTAATCAATGAAATTAGCAAACTACTGACCGAACGAATCAACCGACGAATCGTTTTATTTCGTTATCGAGAGATCGTTTAGAAACGTTGATGAAAGTTCGACGGCTGGGTTGGTTGGGCAGTAGAGTAAACCATTCCCGGCGGCTGTTGGTGGGTCATCGCGTGGCTTTGATGCTGATGAAATTCCGGGGCCCCGTGCGGACCGTTCAGCCGTACTCGTTTCGCATTCTGTCCGTGGTTGTGGTCACCGTTTCCTTGTTGCTGCTGATTCTGCTGCTGCAATTTTATCGAAAATCTCAGAAAAGACCCGTCGGGACGATTTAACGGGTAAGCCTACCGTTTGCTGTTGGTTCTGTCGAGCTTTGTTTTCAGTCTTTTCCTCTGTGTCGTCGTCCGTTAGAAACTCTCTCTTGGGATACGGAATAGGACATCCGGCGAATATGCTGTAACGATGCGACAAATATTAGACGGATAAACAGACACCGAACGTAATCGCGTCGAAAAGCCGAGACACGTACTCCTGCGTTGGCAATGGTTCTTCCTGGAAGTAAGCATCCTGCATAGAATGCTCGGACGTGATTCGTTTATTAGGATCCATCATTAACAATTTTTGCAGCTGAAACAAGAAACGCATAATGTCGGCTGTTCACGAGAAACGCGAATGAAATACTTAGTTCCATCGTACCAGGTTAAACGCCTTGCTATCGGGTTTAATTTTATGCCGATCCATGTACTTTGTCAGGGAACAGTTTGCGTAACTACGAGAAGAAAAAGACATTCGCGTTGAAGTTTGAATTTCGACACCATTTGGACAGAGACTTTCCGAACCGGTACTTACTTGGATCTTTTAAAGTCTTTGAGTAACGTTGGATGTTCCGGCATTTTCTTGATGTCTTCCCAATCCTTTTCCAGAGGAAATCCCATCACGTTAAATATCCTGAGTATCAATCAATTCCAACATTTTATTTCGTACTAAAGAATTAACATTCGTTCGTATAATAATGTACATCCTGTACCTATCTAGTTGATCGTGATGATACGGATTGCTAGTCTTAATATCTTCTTGTCTACAATGAAATATGGGCTCCGACGTCAAAAGTTCCGCGAATATACAACCGATAGCCCAAATGTCTAAAAAATAAAAGTAACACTGACAAAGGTAAGAAAAACGACTGGACAATTCCGTTCTACCGTGAATTCTATACCTATAGCTTTGGTATAGTGTCTAGCCCCTAAGAGTAATTCCGGAGCTCTATACCAAAATGTGACTACCACAGGATCCAAGTCAGCCAGTGGTTTTAGAGGAGCGTTAAACAGCCTAGCAAATCCCATGTCCGCGATTTTCACGCGTCCTCTTTCATTACCTTCTCCCATTACTAAAATATTTGCTGGCTTCTGAAGCGCCATAAACATTTGTAGTCATTCTAAAGAGTAATATCGTGCTTGTATGAACAATTTGATAATTACCAAATCTCTATGAAGCACCCAGTTGGAATGTAAGTAATGAATACCATCTAAAATTTGATACAGCAAAGACTTCACCATACCCTTTGGAACCATAACAGGTTTCTTATTAGCTTTGGCAGCTCTATGAAACTTTATTATGTGCTACAAATTAGAATAAAATTATTATAGATTATCGTTTTGTTCGTTTGCTTGAACAAAATAAATTTCCCTACAAATGTAGACATACCCATAAATCGTGCTCCGCAAAATCGAATAATAACCAAACCTTACGGTCATTATGGGACAAGAATACTCTGATTAAAGTAATCACATTAACATGTTTCAGTTCTCTTAGTAGCTGTAAATAAAATTTCATTAAAATAAAGGCTTTCTGTACAACGAGCAGTAAAGAGAGAATACTTACAGCAATCTCGCGACACGCGGACATGGAAAGACCTGTGCCTTCGATTTGTTTCAAACCAAAATCCTTTGTGTCTGGTCGAGATTTCAATTCGCCATCCGGTACACTAGAGAAATCAGAAAACAATGTCTGAAAGACGTTGATATTGTGCTATGATACGATTAAACAGAAACAGTCGAATATAATATTCCAGCAAAATTTATACTCTTATCGCGAAAGGGATTTTTCTGTTAAAGACACATCGGAATAAAACGCGAAAGAAGACAATAATACGCTGAGCAATTTTACAAGATAGGTTAGAAAAGTCCACTAACCCTTCCTTCCTACGGGCTTTGTAGACGTGCCCATAAGTGCCCCGTCCAACTTTACATCCTTCGAACTCGAAAAGATCTTCCACCTTTGTTCGATCTTTCTGGGTTTTCATTTTAAATTCATAATCCATCATGTTTGTTGTTATTCGGACAATTATCAACTGTAAACAAACATGTTTAACTCGGCACACGCGAAGGGGCGATCAAATTTGATACGTCTACCTCCGGCTATACATACTTCACATTGTTTACCATTTATATAGTGACAGAAACCGCAATGGGAACGACCAGTAATTTTCTCTAAAACAAGTTTTCAAATCCTCGCGACTGAACGCTATCTCCATTAGTATCGGATTGTCAGCCGATTTTGGAATCCGAAATCCGAATCTATAATTGTCAGCTGTCACGGTTGTGATGTATATTTCATTTTTATACGTGATAGTAAACTGATGAAAAAAAGAACCGTCATGACGCCATCTGCGGCGAAAGTTTCAAGCTATGCTCGTGGATATAGTTTTGGTCTATGCCAGGATATTTTAAATTGTATTTGATTATTTTGTGATCAATTTTCAGAATAAATATTACACATTTCAAATCTCCCACCTTTCCTATGTAGTTGTATTTTTATCGCGTCATATCCACATGTAGCTACAAGAACAACAGCGAGAGAGCTTCTCCATATTTTCTTATTTTCAGTAACGCTATTGTAATTATTTTTGAATCGCAGTCCACCTATCATGAAGTGCATTCTTCCAGATCTTGAAAATTAAACAATCATAAGGGAAACACTAGTTTTTGGAAGAGGGTGTATAATAGTTGCCCTTTTTCGCATAAGACGTGATACAAATTCCGGCAAGGACTATCTAACCTCGACCAACTTTCCTCATTGGACGATATCTGAATACATGCTGACATGGCGGCGCCCATATCTGTCAAAACGTCTAATTTTTGAACTAGTGAAAACTTGGATTTCTCATCAAAATCTACAGAATTATATAACAAAAAGTTAAAAATGTTTGGTTTCCTGAAATGAAGTTTAATCATTTGCTCGTCATAATGTACAGGATTATCTAAAACAATTAAAAAGACAGCATAATATTTAACACGTATATTCTTTTAAGTTTAGATTATTGTTTAGAAATACATTTGTTCTATAATAAAAATGACAGTTCCCACGCGCATAAGTCCAGTTTAGTTGTACGTTTCACTACTGAACTACTGAAGCGTTGCGATCAGTCGACTATCGAACAGATGATTGTTTTTGCGAGAAATTTCTGAGGTGTCACAATAAACACGATGCCTGCTTCAACATTACATAGATTTATAACGGTAATAGGTTTGGTGTCGATACTGCATGCTGCTTATTCGGCTGCACAACGTATGTATCACCTTCGTATTTAACGTTTCAGCTACTCACATGTTTATATATGTTAGGTTAACTATGACATTTTCGTAGATCGTTCTTACTTACGAATAACGGAACAAGAGTTTACTACTTTGCCAATTGATGTAAGTATTAATCGATCGTCGAATTTAATTCATACAATACATGATTAGTACGAGATAATATGTATTTATTGCAGATCTTGATACAAGGCATTGTCAGCTTATTTATGGTTATGTACGGTATCATGTATATCGCTGGTGATTTCAAAGAGATTCGGGCGGTGGTTGACTTGGAAAATAAATCTTGGGAAACCCTACGGAACCTCCCATCATTCCAATTGTTCAACCATCGTGGTAGAAACTTATACGAACCATAAATATATTTGTATTAAATTAATTTGTACAAAAGAATGTAGGTTTATTGAACTTCACTAAGAAAATCTTTATAAGAACTCTGGAATTGTTTGTTTACATTGGAATCGCATGTACGAATAAGAAACAATTGAGATGCTGTACATTATAGCTTCGATTTCATATTGTGTATTTAAAAATATACGCAAATGTATACATAATTTTTATGGACACAGCTATAAAGTATAAATAAAAAAAGAATGTCGATATTTTTGTTCCAGTTTCTAGCTATGCACTGTGTATTTATTTTATATGAAACAACGAATGAATTGCAAAAGCTCGGCTCGCTACAGAGACATCACTTTTTCTGCTTCTTCTTCTCAGCTTCTGCCTCCTTCTCCTTCTCAATTTCCGTAACATACTTTTCGATAGTATCGGAATCTAACATCTGCAACGATAAATAGGTTCACGATAAATAACATGTTTCTAAACCAACTCGGTTCGAACTGTACTCTAAATGTTATACCTGTAAAGGTTGACCGCGTCGCATCACGGCGATTTCTAGATTCTTTTGCCCAGATTGTACTACTTCTAATAAAGCTCTGATAGCTAGTTTTATCGAACCTTTCTCGGTCGCCACTTCTTCCGGCGTGTAATATTTTTGTAGAAATTCATGGACCGTTTTGGCATTTCTACCGGTAGCATTTGCCTAAACAGAGAAACGAATGCTTTGTTTACATTGCTTTCAAAATTTTGATGAATCGTCGAAGATGTACCTTCCATTCGTAGTAAATTCCAGAAGGCTCCGTTTGGTACAGGTGTGGGACTCCGTCGTAGTCGAACCCAGCTAAAAGACACGATATTCCAAAAGGTCTCCTACCGTTACTTTGTGTGTACATTTGTTTCAAGCCTGGAAATATCGTACATGCTTATCGTTCTATTCACACGCAAACAAATACGTAGCAACCATTCGTTCACGAAAAGAAGGGGCACGTTTCGACACTGGGACGACGGGGGATCTTTAAGACGTGTAGCACAAAGTACAGAATCAGATACAGATGTCATGCGCCTTCTTTTCATGGACGAATGATACATTGTCTTACCTGCTATATACCTGGTTATATATTCTAAAGTAACAGGATCTTCTACGGTTAATCTATGACTCTGACATTCAATTTGAGCACGATTTATCAAGACTCTGGCATCCGCAGTCAAACCTAAGAGTAAGAGCATGGTTAAACTCTCGGTAAACAAACGTCGAGAAGATACAGTTTAGAATCGAACCTGCGAACGCCATTACAACGTGTTCGTCCAGAAGGCATATTTTGCGGACTGTGCGTTCTTCTTGCAGCTTCGCGACAGACTTCTTCTCAACGCCTAGAACGACAACATCGTTGCCGCGGACACCGACCTAAAATAAACGAAACGAAATCGTCAGAGACGAAGCGATAAAATGAGACTGGGCATCGAAATACTGTACAAAAGGGAAACCGGCGTGTTCAACGCTGAAAATACAGAATGAACACTCCGAAGTGTACTGCAAACACGAAGGAGGTTATGCTAGATTTACGGACGTACCGCCGTGGAACCTTTCCTAACTGCTTCCTGAGCATATTCCACCTGGAGCAAATGCCCGTCCGGCGAAAATACCGTGATGGCCCTATCGTACCTGGTTGACATCGTCTCAACTTTTGCAAAAGAACAACGAACCTATTAGACGCACGAAATGACTTGCCCGTTTTTCAAAGCGATTGCTACTCATCTGCACGACGAGTTTCAGCTCGTCGCCGGTAGAGGGTAACGCAACGCGTCCTATATGAATCGACTCTTTTTTCCAGCGCTATTTCAAAAGAGGAATGACTCGAGTTTTCTCTATTTCTTGTTCCGTTTATTCGGAGAATGGAAGTCATCGAATTAAAAACACGAATAAACGATATCATAAAAAAAACACGCGTGCAACGTATGCTTAAATGTTCGCAACGCGACAATTTATCGTGCAGTATTAAAGTAATTTTTACTACATTTTCCCTTATCGGGAAAGAGTGCAACAATAAACGAATCCCTAACCGAGATACTGTATACACAATTATTGTTCGGCGCGGAAAAATTAAAGTTGTAAATAGTATACCGTGGCTCGTATCTCGTGAATGATTTTTAAACCAGTAGTAAACCTGACGTGCGTAGCGAAATATAATCAGCGGTAAATCTTTTAATATCCGTAGCGAGTAATAAAGATTGGGTAACTGTAGTTGTAACTTATTGTAATTGAATCGGTGATCGATCGGTACATCGATTATAGAACGGAAGCCGATGGCGGGGAGATGGTTGGCTTCGCTTTATCAGGGAGATCAAAGAAATTGTGGTACATTTGATACGCTAAATGTAAGATAGTAGTGGGGATGAATGAAGTAGAATCTGTATTGTAACGAGTACGTATAAGAGACAACGATCGGCTTGGAGAAACGTTCAGTCAAGGTTGAGCGCTCTCCTGTGCCGTGTTTTCACGCGCAGCATGATCGGGTTAGTAAACATATTTCTATATTCTTTATTTCTTGCAATAATGTTCGGTAACAACCGATCATAGTGTACTGTCGGTCGCGTTTCCGTGAGTCGTTGGGAAAGTCGCGCATCATGGTTAGAAGTGGATAGAATTTTTATTTGATTAATAGAAAATATCGTAAACGTTGGACGATCGTGTTCTAATCGAAAGGTGCGACCTGGAACGACGGTGCGAAACGATTCACGGTCGTTTTCTAAACGTAAGACGTTCGCTCGCTCCGTGACACAGTGATTACGCTCTCGTCGATTTTCCAGGCGTCAAATCGGTTCATGTGAAATTTTGCGCGATCGTTATGATGAAATGAAAATTTTCGTCGTTTTCGTGTCTCCGGTTATCAAAGGTATGTCAAGGAGGTTATATTCTATGTGTTGTAACAAAACATAGTTTGTTACGGGAAGTCTCGTTGTTTATTGGGGCACTTCGATGCTCGTTTCGTTTATTTTCTTTTCGTTCCGGTGCATCGGGAGAAAGAAGACGGCGGACAATGTGTCCGCGCGCTCTAATAGAACGATTGCATGTCACGGCAATTGTCATTAGATCATAGCCGCGCGATAATCACGTGTTGGATGTTCGCAGCGCAACAATCTTTATTTTCCGATGGTTATCAAAAACCCAATATTATCGCGGCGCGACACAATCAATTTATATTCAGTGACCGCGCGCTTTCGATGAACCCGCGCAGCGAAAGCGTTCTTGTTCTTACCTTGTCCCGACACGCTGTGTAGCGTATGAATATTCATGCACACGGTGTTTAACGTATTCTCTGTGCGATCGTTTAATTGTAATATTTTCGTGCCATTTTTCTCGAACGTACAGAGAGACGGTTCCTGCGAGTTAAGACTTTTAGATCCTCTTTCAGTATAGTAAATAGTGTTGTACGCGAGTCATAAAGTATGCTGAAGTCTACCGCAGCAAATATTTGACAACGATCCATTTGCGAAGACGTATGGCCACGTCTAAGTTTTTTCAACGATTAGACTCAACGTTTAGATTAAATTTCAACGAAAATACACTGGTGGCAAAAGCGTCTATTCACCGTTGCGTCCGAACGGTGACGGGCACGTAATTCGGAGGGCTCCGGATTCGGTACAGAAGACAATTAATAATAATAATAAAAATCCAGAATTTTACTTATGATTTTTGTAGAAAGAGGCCCCAAATAAAATTTGGTCTAAGACCCGGCTTAATGCGGTACTGCGTGTAAAATTATCGCGAATTTTTCATGGCGCTTCGCGTAAAATGGGACTGCTTATCCACGTCCTTCGAATGTAGACATTAACTATATCTAAATAGGTAATGCAATTCTGTTCGACGATAATGCCATAGTCGAGTTAAAAACGTTGAATTAGAGAGGGAAATTCCCGGCGGTTAATTCCCGCACTCTGTTTACTCATTACGCATTCCTATATGTAGGCAATTTTCATTTATTCGAATCGTTGCAACACCACTTGTCCGGTATGTGATTCGCTGAGGCCAAGGATGACTCGATTGCCTACCTAGATCATCGTTTTTTTTTTATGGTAGATCTACGAGTCAGTCTGAAGCACTGAAAACGTCTATCGCTGTCGCTTGAAATGCCAAAGCATTCTTACATTGTCATCGATTGGAAAATCAATCATTGGATAACGGTAAAAAACGGAATACCCCGCAGTTATCTGAAAGATCAATCGTCATTGAGATCGACGGATTAATCAACAATTGTGATTAAAGTCCGACGAACTATTGCAAGCTCCTAATCCATAAATCGACACAATCGATCTGTGTAATAGGTGTCATTCACGTTATTTTAGTCGGCAGCGAAGATAACGATAAGAACTGTAGTCCAAACGAGTCGGCGCGGCGATCGAAAAATCGATATTTGTCGACGCACAGTATTTCGCCCGAAATGTCAGCAGAAAGTCAACGTAAAAAAATGTTGCCTGACGGGTTATATTTTTGTTATCCGGGATAGTTGAATACACGAGGAATCATGAATCAACACTTTTTTCCTCGTTTATAAATTCATGAAGCAGTAGTCATCCATTTGTCAGCGATTTTGTACATGTAATACTATGACGTTGAGTCCATAAATAACGAGCTGTCATAGTGTTCGCCAGTTTTTCGGGTCAAACACTGTGCGACGGATCATTTGAAATTTCTTTGGAGCAATGATCGGATATTATTTTCTTGCAGACCACATAGGAAGAAGAAGCTCCTGATCGGAGGAGTGATCGGCGCCATTCTTTTAGGTGTGATCATCGCGGTTGTGGTCGTGCTTCTCGTGAAGAAATCCGAATCGGAACCGGACGCGCACTTTGGAGAGTACTCGAAGGTAAAGTGGAAAATGGAAAATGTATCGGACAGAGTGAAACGTTGAATTTGTTTGGCAGGCTGCAGTGTCGACGAACGGACCGGAATGCGCTCATATCGGCGTGGGTATCC
This sequence comes from Lasioglossum oenotherae, assembly GCA_028455765.1. Classification (NCBI taxonomy): domain Eukaryota; kingdom Metazoa; phylum Arthropoda; class Insecta; order Hymenoptera; family Halictidae; genus Lasioglossum; species Lasioglossum oenotherae. The sequence goes on along the minus strand of CM052299.1, from coordinate 1,183,140 downwards.
TCAGGAAGAATGGATCGGCTGTGGACGCTGCGATAGCCGCGCTTTTGTGCGAGGGAGTCGCGTCTCTGCACAGGTAAGCGAAATCGTCGGAAAATCGTTGGAATTTCAAATTCGAGAGTGGTAAAATAATCTCGTTATCGCGCACCGTCTCCCAGTATGGGATTAGGTGGTGGATTTTTAATGACGATCTGGGACGCTCGAAACAAGACTGCGAAATACTTGGATGCTCGAGAGACGGCTCCCGCGAAAGCGACGGAGGATATGTTTAATGGCAACGCTACGTTGGCACAATTCGGTGAGTGATCTTCTATTTTATCACTGTTAATCCTTGGCAACGGTATCTAGGTCCATTTTGATACAACCTTTCAGAAGTATCATTTCGAGTAGCGCCTAAATTATTATTATTATTATTCGTTGACGTTGAGATTATTATATTAGTTGACGCGCAAAAATAAACGACACGCATCGAAAGATGTAAGAATCTGTGGATTTTAAGCAGAAACTGGCCAAAAGTCGTGAAAAACTATGATTTCCACCGCACTTGTAGCTCGTGGGTATGTTAATCAGTTTCGATGAAATGTTCAGCATATGTACAACTACTGTACATCTACAAAACACCTGCTTTAAGTCTTCATTACGGGCTCTAATAAATAAGTTCTAAAAAAGATCAGGTCGTTTGGTCCGATTATAAATACAAAAGTTGTACTGTTTTAAAGCGCGTTCAAATACTTTCGTGAGCCACTGTACGTATAGTGAGTGTACACTCAATTAATTTCAACCGCGAACCGATCAACGAAATCTAACAATTTCTTCGGGGATGATTCTACACACAAGGTGGCCTAGCGATAGCCGTGCCGGGCGAGCTCGCCGGTTACTGGGCAGCTCATCAGCAGTACGGGAAGCTGAAGTGGTCCGACTTGTTCGAGCCGGCGATCGCCCTGTGCGAAACTGGGAACCTCGTGAACGATTACCTGTCCAATTACTTGTCCAACAAAGAGAAACTGATACGGCAGCAGAGCTCGTTGGTGGAGATTCTTATCAACCCGGCTACGAACACCACGTGGAAGGTAACGAGCACTTAGTATTTTCTGTCCACCGATTCACCGAAATCATTCTGATTGCCGAAAGATTGCTGTGGCTAGGTAGGCGACAGGATAAAAAGGCCGCGTTTAGCCGAGACGCTGAAGTCGATAGCGGAACATGGACCGGATATATTTTACAACGGTTCCATCGGCGAGAAGCTGATCGAGGAAATCAAAGCGGCGAAAGGCATCATGGAGATGGACGATCTGCGAAATTACAAAGTCAAGTGGGCGGCACCGCTCGAAACGAAGATAGGGAATATGAGGGTTGTCACGGCACCGCCACCGGGGTCCGGAGCGATCCTAACTTTCATTATGAACGTTCTTAGCGGAATCGTACCCACCGATGACCAGGGTGTTATGTGGCAGCGGTTCGTCGAAACGTTCAAGTGGGCTTACGCCAAGAGGACCGAGTTAGCCGATCCAGAGTTCGTGCCCGTTGGTGAGTCGTCGACGTCGAGCTGCGTCAATAATTCGTAATCCTTTGAACACAGCATAGAAGCCGCAACCAGATAAGCGGGAACGATAAGCGGGCGCTCCTAATTGTTTCTGTGTTGTGACATAATTAACGCACGGCGGCTCGGAAATACGGACGCGCGACAGTAAATAGTTTCAATTATCGCGAAACCGACAGCGATCGCGATTACGGTCACATAATTAATTATCGTCCGAGCGCCGTCAATCAATTGATGATGCTTGATAGCACAGGGGTCGCGTGCTTCTCGCGCGTCTTCTATTACACGTACTTGACTCTTTCCATCCTATAAAAACCGTTGCTGCTTGTTGCGCCGTCAATTATGTTATAATAACAGGGGACTTGAATCCGATTCGAAATGACAATTTATGGCCTACTTGTAGCAGTGTCTTTAAAGCGACATTTTCAAAAACGTTTCCACCACGCCAACTTAATTAATTAATTGTAAAATAAAAATACAAAACATGTATTTATGGAAGAGATATTGAATTTAGATAATTTTTCATTGCTTTATTAATTATACGAGTTATATCGTAGTCGGTTTTTGCGATAAAATGTTTGATGACAGCGCCAACTTTTACGAGTATACCAAGTATACGAGACCTACAGGATAACTCATTGTTGGCAGCGAACGTGTTAACTGTTCGACGTCTATTTCCTCTATGTGACTATTCGGTGTGAAATGGATTTTAATAGAATCATCCTGTCTAGGTTCATTGGTGAAGAACTTGACGTCCATCGACTATGCCAATTCGATTCGCAGTAAGATCAAGGACAATCAGACGCACAACAATCCGGAATACTATGGTGCTGTTACGGTCGCGCCGGAGGATTCGGGGACGTCTCACGTGTCCGTGCTGGCTCCCGATGGCTCCGCTGTATCGGTAACCTCCACCATAAACCAGGTGTACGTTCACTATTGTAAACTCATAAACGCTTTTGTCGTTAACCTTCTTAGAGTCTTAACGTTTACTATGATTAAACAGATTTGGCGCCATGCTACGTTCGAAGTCCTCGGGAATAATATTCAACGACGAAATGGACGATTTTAGTGCCCCGAATATAACTAATGGTTTCGATGTTCCACCGTCGAAGAATAATTTCATTCGACCGGGAAAGAGGCCTATGAGCTCCATGAGTCCAACGATAGTTGTAAGTATCGCTGCATTCGGCAAAGTGTTTCCCTTCTCCGATATATATGCGAGTACGAGATTATAACTTTTCGAAAGGTCGATGAAAAGGGCGAGGTTCGTCTGGTAATCGGCGCCGCGGGTGGCACTAAAATCACTTCCTCTGTCGCCATCGCGATGGTGTTGAACCTTTGGTCGAACAAGACTATTACGGAGGCAGTCGATACTCGTCGAATTCATCATCAAGTAAGTAAACACAAGTTTTACAGATGGGTATCGTACGACTTCAGGAACGGAAGAATAAAGTCAACCTTTGAAACTTTCAGTTGTTTCCTATGGTGGTGCAAAACGAGAAAGAATTTCCACCGGACGTAGTGGCGTACTTGTCGAGTATTGGCCATAATGTTAGGACGTTCTCTGGAATCGGAAGCGCGATTACAGCAGTGTCGAAACAAAATGGAAAGGTGTACGCTGTCTCCGATTTCCGGAGGCAAGGAAGAACCGACGGTTTTTAGACGACTTAACGAAACTGAACCTAGTATCATGATATATGTATGTATACGCGTCGTACCCGTTTTATCCGTCGACAGACGAAACTTATGAAGAAAGCAAGTATCGTTGCTCGGTACGTTAACGGTTCGGTTAACGCTTTACATACCGACTGTTATTTAACACGTTCATGTCCGCATGTACCAGTGGTGATACAAAAATGATTAATTTCATGCGGCCGTAGCTGTGAGCGTGTTAAATATTATTTTAGAAGTCGACTTTTTCATTTCTTAATCAATTCGTCAATAGCTATTTCAAGCGTCAATCAAGAAGATATCTCGAGTAGTGCGATCTAGTAGAACTTTCTTTCGGAATTGTTACCGGAAGGGAGACGTTTTCAGATTTCTTGTAGATAAAGTATTAAAAACAAGCGAGTCGCCAAAATACTCCTAGATACCTTGCTAGCAATTTCAACAAGTATTAATAGAATAGTCATTCGAAACGGATAAAGAACTGTTTACCAGAAAAACTGAAACCAATGTAATTAATGTACAACGAACGATTACGTCCAACTATACTATATGCGCGACATTGAACCGAAACGTGTGTATTATACTCCATTCCGAAGCATAACGTTCGGTGGATCCATTGCATCTCTTGTTAGACTACTAGCGTAAGTGCTACCTGTGTTCAACGATGCGTCGTTGATTTTTATATCTCAAATAAGTCGACAAACACGTGTCATAGAAATATAATTTATTTAGAAAAGAAAAAACACATTTCGAAATGTCTGCTCAATTATTTACACAAATAATACTTACCGCTCCGCGATAGCACGCTCTCGCCAAAGTATTCGCTGTGGACGATCGGCATGCTCAGCGTACAATCGTTTCTGTACTTTGGTATTACGAACTGTTGCTATCGCTTTCCGAAAGTCCAGCCTCTTCTTTCACTTTCCTTACGCAACGCCTCACTTTCGTAGTCTTGTACAATCCTTGCTTCGACTTTCTAACTACCTCGATCGCGTGCAATTTTTTCTTCAAAGCTTCTGCCTTGTCTTTTTCCCTTTGCGGTATATAATCTTTCAGACTATTTTTCTTATCGACGGACGCATTAAAGACTTCCGACTCGGCCGCTTTCGAATCCGTTGTTTCTCGCGTGTCCGCCGACTCCTTTTTCTTCTTTCGTGCTTCTGTCGACGTGATCGCTCTCTTCTTTCGAAGCGGTTGCCGCGTGATCTCCACGTTTTTTACCCTTTCCACGCTTTCGGTCGCGTCTTCCATGTTCGGGTTGTTTAACCGTTGCACAGCTTTCTGCACCCGCTTGCTCAGGTTCACGTCGATCGACTTTAGAGCTACGCTTTGCAGTTTGAAATAAGTATCTATAAACTTTTGATCCTGTTTCTCTTCCAGCCTTTTCAATATCGGCGTCATGATCTCGTTGAACTTTTCCTTGGTCCATCCAAACTTCTGTTTCGCGTAATCCGACAGCAACAACGTGCTCGGCTTGCCCCACGTGAAAGCTTCTTTCGATTCGTCCACCTTCGGAACAAGGTACGCCTGTACGACGGCTTCACTCGGAAAACCTGCAAAAAAGATAGTTCGTCTTATTAGAACTCCGTTTAGATTCGAGAAAATCGTACGCACCTTTCTGAATTTGCAAGTTCTGCAATTTGGTTCGCAGGCCAGCTTTTCCAGGACCCGTGGCTCTGCCTGCCGCGACCCACGAACTGAAACTTGTCAAACCTTGCAGTAAATTGTCACCTTCCGACGGAAAAGCCGCTAATATTTCCAAGGCAGTGACGGGTCCAATACCAGCTAAACCCGTGGTGTAATCGCTGCCGACTAACAAGGCAAGTCGTATCAATTCGTTGCGCGTTAATTCTGAAACACAATATTATTCCTTGTTCTAGAACTTTGAAATATGCATGTTTCACTCTGTTGTTGGAGAATATGCAGTCTCGCTTACTGAAGTGGTGTTGTATGTCGCAAGAACGATATCGAAGGACCTCCTTGGTACTGTCGAAGAAATTCTTGTAAACGCATTGTCCTCCGAATAGCCAAATATCTGAATCGTCCGTGATCGTACCATCGGTGAGACAAACTTGCTCCAAATACGCACACTGGGCTTCTGCTTCCATGGGCGCTACAATGTATGGTATTCCGAATAATCGTAAAAGTTCCTGTCGATCAGGCAGATTCCCTTTGTACTCCCTTGTGAAAAGAAAATTATCTGGCGCGCATAGCTCGCCGATAGATCGCGAATCTATATATAAATCTCCATCTCTAACCATTTTAAACAAACGGCTGTACCTCCGAAGACACCCAAGCTCCGGATTGGCTGAAATTTTGTAAATAGATTCTTCTTGACTTAAATCATGCTTGCGAGAACGATTTTCGGCGTTTCTATGTTACCAGCACAGTTACAACTGCGGTTTATTAAATATGTATATTCTACAAATGAATAATATGTTCCTAAAAACCTAATCCAAGCTTATAACTTCAGTCATAACATTCGGTAACGTAGGAAATGACATTGAAATGGTACAAAATTTTATTTCAAGTCGCTGAAAATCCTTCTCACGATCAACATTTTTGTCATAAAAACCTATTTACAAAATTTCAGCCAAATCGGAGCATAGGAGTTTTCGGAAATTTAGCTGGAATTTTAAAATGTTGGGCGTAAATGCATATAGATCCGCGATCTATTAATTAATATTAGATATTACTATACCTGAGCTTCGCTGGATACTTGTTTCGATATATCAATACCCTCCCTCTGTAGTTTACCGATATTTGTTACCAATTCTGATTGTTCGTCTTCTAAACGTGCCTAAAAGCAAAGCGCATCAATCGTTTTGACTGAATAATATAAATAAACCCAGACAAATGAATACCTTCAATGACATCAATTCATCTTCGTTCATCTTCGGAAGAGGGCTCGCGTTTGGAAGATCCGTGATCGATGCGCTTGTGTTTGCATTATTATCCATCAATGTAATCTCGGCATTGTTTTGACTAGAATCATTTGCACTATCTGTACTATCTACCTCTTCGATATCTTCCAATTGTGTATGTACATTTTGAACGTTATTATTATCCGTATCATTATCTGTGACTTGCAATGTTTCAATGTCGTTGGTTTTCGTTGTATCAGATCGATCTTGAACCTTCTCTTTTATAGTTTCCACAATCGTTTTCTCTAGAACAGCGGTTTCCAATATCTCTGAGCGATCGGGAGATCTTTGTTCCACTATTTCGAAAGGTTCACTGGATATTGATACATTTCCAGAAATTGCTTCTACCTCTTCAGTCTTTGACTCATTGTTCGATGCTCCAAATATGTCCGCGAACATATCATCTTCTATGGTTTGATCGGATCTAAGCGTTATTTCGATAGCCTGCGAAGTACTCTTCTTGATCTTACTACTACCGAAATCTACCGTCGGTACATCTGCTATTTCTATGAAATCCGAATCCGAATCCGTTGAGCTGATTACCGTTACCACATCTGACTCTATTTTTGAAGCTTTTGAAATCGTGACAGGCGACAAGTTATCATCGCACTGTACATTCGATTCGGAAAACCCAACTTCCGAAATACTCACTGATTTTATATCTTCTGTAGTACCTACTTCCGTAAAGTCTTTACTGTCTTCGTTATCTTTGCTGTTATCGCTTTTTGCTGTTATCGCTGTTTCGAAAAGATCGAATTGCAGCGATGTTTTTACGGTGTTCCGCGAACCCTTGCTATCTTCTTTACTGGGTTGCTGGAGAGTAGCGTGGATTTGAGCCTCCGTTAATCCGCTATACTCCAACATGTAAGACAACGCAGGGTTTATAGTGTGTTTTCCAAAATAGTTTTTAGATGGTGGTCGCGATTCTTTCCATTCTGTTGCGAAGTACGAGTCGTTACTTGATTCTTCCGCCGGTGATTTAGACCTGGTCGTAGCAGTTATTTCAACATCGCTATCCCATTCATCATCGAGCTGGTATTCATTCATGTTTTCGCTTATTGGTACATCTTTGCTAGTGCCAGGTACTGGCTCTTTCGCCTCGTCCTTATCAGCGACAACCTTTTGGTCGTTTGGTTTACTGTTGTTGCTAATATTTTTAATGTATGCATTTTTATCTGCAACACACAGTTTATGAGCACGAAGACACGGCCGATAAAAAGATTTTAGAAAATTGCAAGAACATACCGCTGATGTAAACCAGTCTAGTCGCACTGTCAGCCGCGACACGGTAAGTACAGTCTCGGTTAGCAGTATCTACGCCCTGTTCTTTCAATAGTTTCTCTAATTCCTCCAACGTCAGCGATTTCCCTCCCATTTCTTTTTCCGCGGACTCTAAACTCTGTTGAACCAATCTACGCTTCAATAACCGTTTCATTTGGTAGCCGGAGAATTGGTGCAACTCCTAGATGGATACAGATATTTTAGAGAAACAAAAACAATCGTTTGCGAAATAATTAACTTTGCGAAATGAATAAATACATCGGGCATCTCGTGTAAACGACCCCACGAATTTTGCTTTCTCGTTTCCTTGAGATCGGTCAGGATGTCGTAGCGCACATCTGGTGGTAAAGCTTTGAACTCGATGCTACCCACGTCCACGTTGTGGATATTTCCGATCCATTTCGTTTGTTTCCGTGGACTCAGCTCGATTGTCGACGAATCCGAATCCGAATCGTAATCGTCGCTTAGACTCAATTCCGATGGATTCGTATTCGGCATGTTCGGTAATTTAAACATATCATCCGTGGTCTGCTTATTCAGACTGCTCAAGATCACCTGAATCGAGTTATTTGTAACGTTCTCTTCTTCCGGATTAAGGACCGTTTTTACAGTGGAGTGCTTTATCAAGTTATTTATTAATTCTGTTCTCATCTGTAACGCTTTATTCTTGGCCATAGATTTCTGTTTCCTGCGTAAGGCCTGCGAACACAAAAGAATAAGAGCCTCTTTTCTCACTACCTGGTTCCCACGGTAAACCAATTATGTACAGACAATATTATAGTCGAGATAAAAGTACAGTTTCATTAATGCATGTACGCTGTACTCTTTGAATTACTTCAAATATAAGATTGTGTTTGTTTAAATAGTTAAGTAGAGGTTAACGTAAACAAATTTATATTTACAATCGTGTTTTTCTTCAGCATTGGTACACCTCCATCGAACACGAATACTGGCTTGATTTTGTAATACAGTAGCTTGCAAATTCTATTGAACAATCCAATAAGATGCGCATTCGGTTTAGGATTCCCAAAACGGTCTTGATATCCTTGCATCACTTGATATATCCAAATAGAAATATCTACAGGGTTAAAGAATTATGTTAAACAAAGGATAAAAGTAAAATAACAGAAAATTTAGATAAAATATACATTTTTAAATGTACCAATGGCTAAAACTTTTCCTTCAAGCGTTTCCAAGGGAACCTGCTTCCCTGTTGCATCAAGTAAACGCCAAAGGCCGTGAACTCCCATTATGTTTGATAAGGTGCCTGTAAAAAGCAGTATTTGATGGATACAGATTACATTGTGTAAAACCTATTGTATATTTACCACATGCTATATAATATTAGTGCGTATTAATACTCTGAATAATAGGATTATTCATAACCTAAGCGACAGTAGTTGTACCTAATACAAATCATTGAAAGACTGATTATTCGTCAAAATAATTTCTTCCCGGTGGACTTTAGACATGCCAATAGTACATGCAAAGAATCGCTTACCTTATAATGCATCAACGAATACGCAAATTGGTAAAGATTTGCGCGTATCGACATTGTACCGCATCGGTCAGCTGGTCACCGCAACAATGCGCTCGTCGCGTTACGCGCGCTACACTTACATTCACAAGATAAAATACTTGCAGCTGTACATGTATAATAACTCGACGTTTGCAGATTCGCTGATCGAGAGTATAACATTATTGTTATATCCTGCAATTATTTGCTCGAAACGCATCGATCATTCTACTAAATGATAAATATACGCGAATTTGAAACACGTTCCGTTATATCTTACAAAATGATTTACATTCGAATCGGCACGCTGTTATGGTAGATGTTTTCGTAAAAGTGTGCCTCGATGCACGATTGCTCTAATTACACGTTATGGGATCAAGCAATTATCTACCTTGCAATAATATTCGATTTAACTTGCATATTATGGAAATAATTAGGCCAGAATAAAAGTGGAGCTACTTTCTAATCTAATTAGACAAGAATGAATTTTGGAAAGAAGCGTGAAACTTTAATACAATACTGAAATGGAAATATTTCGAAAGAACGTCGGCTAAAATTTACAGATGTTTCAATTATATACGTGGACTAAGCAAGGAATAAACGCACGGAAGTTTGATTTGTTTGTTAGTACGCAATCGTTCTATATTGCGCCGTATCAATTTCTTGAATATTTGTGTGACTCGTATGCAAACACGTAACGTAATATGTGAAATATATTTGTGTGTTTCCTCGAGTCTTTCGTAGGCATATGCACACATTCATAGCCGGGACGTGTATATATCGTATCGTCATCATCAGAGAAGTGAAGTGAAGTGAGGTAGAGGCCACCCACTCTTTCCCACAGCAGGTTTTTCCCACGCCCCCCAGGGTAACCCCAACATCCTTTTGCGGCAGCAATTCCACGGCACCTACGGGGTAGAGGGGAATAGCTCACGTCAGGTGGGGAACAAGAGGGGAAACTGGAGGCGCTTGGGTCGACCAGGCCATTGTACAACACTAAAACAATAGAATCTGCAGCTCTCAGTGGCGTAACAAACCGTCTAAACACCGGAGTGCTTGTTAACTTGCATAGAATTCTTTCTAGAATTTTTCTACATTAGCCCGGAAACTTTTCCGATCGTACAAGAATCATAAAATTCGCTCATGTGGAAAAATTAAATTCTAATTCTAAGAAAAATGTTAGACGGTGTCGACAATGAACGAAATTCAAGTACTCGATTTTTTCTCGAAAATATTTCTATTTAACTTCACGAATTTCCTTCAAGTTCGCGTTTTCTTATAGAAAAGAACAAATTTTCGAATTGTGCAGTGGGAAAAAGATTTCGCTTCGGTGCGCCTCCCAGTCCTTCGTAGATACGCGCCTGTTACAGCCACTTACGCGGTAGTAATAACTCTACGTGTCGTTTCAAACTTAGTTGGTTGGCGAGTACCGTCGGGAGAGGTTGTGTCTTCTGCCGTTTCGCTCGGCTCTCCGGGAATTGGTTTTTTCGAATGGTAGTTAGGCTCGTAACGATAGGATTACGGTTGTTCAATCGCTCGCGGAACTTGGAGGATCGAAATTAATTTTGGGCGGTGCTCCGGGACATTACGTTCATCTGTTGGATTTGAAGTGGCGCGCGCGCGCGACGAAGCGAAATCATTTTGAACGGTTGGCAGGACTGTTCGGAAAATTCGGAAAGTGAACAGGTGTTTTTTGAATGGATTAGGGAGAATACTCGACGAGGACGCAAAAGGATTTGCGAATGGTGAAAGATCGACGAACGGTGCGATATTCGTGATAGAACGGCAATTTGAAAAATGCATTGGGACCTATGCTCGGATTTCAATTGTTACAGAAAATGAGGTGAGTGTCAAGAACGTAACCTGTTTTTATTCGGTGTAACCTTTCCTGTGCCGACAAGGTAAATAAACGATTGTTAGCGTTTTTAGAAATTTTTATGGGAAACTATGCGTCAATTTTTCGTTCGTAAAACAATTCTAATTCTTTTCTCTCCGTCCAACACACGTTATATATACACATATATATGTATATACATATTGTATATGAACATATATATATATATATATATATATATATATATAAAATATATATATATGAATGTTCATGTACATTATATATATACATATATATATGAATTAATATTTATGTACAGTGAATATACATATGTCTATGGGTATATGTATGTATGTATATATTTATATATACATATGTATACACATATGTATGCAGAATTATATGTACTGAACATGTAAGATAGGAGTAAACACAATTTTTAATCTCTGGTTTTAGCACGTCTGTATAAATTATTCGAATGCTTTACCTTTTTATATCCTTTTTTTTAAACCAGCATTGGATATTATGTTCAGTGTTGATTATACAACTGTTCTAGGAGGCTTAGAATGCGAAAAGATTTAGCATTTATTTGGTAAAACATTTCCATCGCTGCAGTTTCATTCTATGCGACGTATTTGCGTTTCTATTCTTAGACCGTTTAATGAACAGTTGGAAGCACACGCGTGCAACCGTAGTTGGACAATTAATGTTACCAGGAAGTAAGAGTTTGCGTTTTTTTTCATGGACACCATTTTTTTTACTCGTGCAACCATTTATACTATGCTTCCGTTAAACTAAACTTTTTCATTGTGTTCCTAATACCAAGAAATGTTTGGCTTGTAGATTAAAATTCTTTTCAGAACGGCATAGAGAACGCAGTGCAAAAGTGGTAACAGAACATCTTTATACTAGCGTTCACATAGTCTGTGTAAACTTGTACGAACGAGGGTGACTTAATTCATGCAGGAAAAATGAGCTCAACTTGGTTCCCACAGTGTATAAGCGCATTTCCTCTTTCCTGTACTAAGACTAGCAATTCTTGGCAGCTAGCTTGAAGAAAGATAGCTCGAGTTAATTATATCTTCTATCGTGAAAAACAAAAATCTTTCTCACGCCGAAGCTTTAACCGTGCAGACTAGTAAGGTTTTGCGACTATTCAAACTCGTGTAACTAATAACATGGTATTGTCTTGCGTTGGGTCGTATAATCTTGAACCGTATTCTTCGAAGAATGCCAGGCTTTCTAAAACAAATTAGAATGTTTGCTTCTAATTTCACGAAACGAATTCTCTCGTAGTTTTTGAGATATCCGAACTGTTACGCTCGAAGCAATTTTTGTTTTAGAAAATAAAACGATTGAATGGACGAGTCGACTAAATCGAATTTATTCCAGGTATAAGCGGCAGACGCAATTATGTGACATGCAAGGACGACAAGGATAGGACCTTGGGGTTTTACGGTTCTGAAGCAACGGGAATAGGAGCGGAAACTAAATATGCCACACCAGTTCGGACTGCCCGCGATGGCGCATGGAATGCAATCTCCTCCCTCGCCGACTTCGGTGATGTCGGTGTACCCTCGATTCGGGTCCGGCGTCTACAGACCGGATCACCAGGACCAGCGGTTGACGCGTGAGGCGATGGAGCGTTATCTGCGCGACAGGAGCGACATGGTAATCGTAATCCTGCACGCGAAGGTCGCGCAGAAATCATACGGCAACGAGAAACGGTTCTTCTGTCCTCCACCGTGCATTTACCTGTTCGGGGACGGATGGAGGATGCGGCAGGAGCAGATGCTCCGTGAAGGTGAGAGCGAGCAGTCGGCGCAGCTCTGCGCATTCATCGGGATCGGCAACTCCGACCAGGATATGCAGCAGCTGGACCTGAATAACGGGAAACAGTATTGTGCCGCGAAAACATTGTACATATCCGACTCGGACAAGCGGAAGCACTTTATGCTTTCCGTGAAAATGTTTTACGGTAGCGGGCACGACATCGGGGTATTCCACAGTAAAAGGATCAAAGTGATCTCGAAGCCGTCGAAGAAGAAGCAGTCGTTGAAGAACGCGGACCTATGCATCGCGAGCGGGACGAAAGTCGCGTTGTTCAACCGATTGCGCTCGCAAACGGTGAGCACGCGTTACCTGCACGTGGAGAACGGTAATTTCCACGCGAGCTCGACGCAGTGGGGTGCGTTCACGATACATCTTTTAGACGACAACGAGAGCGAGTCGGAAGAGTTCCAAGTTCGGGACGGGTACGTGCATTATGGTAGCACGGTGAAGCTGGTGTGTTCGGTAACGGGAATGGCTCTACCGCGTCTGGTCATCCGGAAGGTGGACAAGCAGATGGCCAGTTTGGAGGCCGACGATCCCGTCTCGCAGTTGCACAAATGCGCATTCTACATGAAGGATACCGACCACATGTACCTCTGCTTGTCGCAGGAACGCATAATACAATTCCAGGCGACTCCGTGTCCGAAGGAGGCGAATAAGGAGATGATCAACGATGGCGCCTGCTGGACGATCATCAGTACCGACAAGGCCGAGTACCAATTCTTCGAGGGCATGGGCCCGGTCAGGTCGCCGGTCACTCCGGTCCCGCTCGTTCACAGTTTGCACTTGAACGGCGGCGGAGACGTGGCGATGCTCGAGCTCACCGGCGACAACTTCACACCGAACCTGCAGGTCTGGTTCGGCGACGTAGAGGCCGAGACCATGTACAGGTGTCAGGAGAGCATGCTATGCGTGGTTCCGGACATCTCGCAGTTCAGGGGCGAGTGGCTCTGGGTGAGGCAGCCGACTCAGGTGCCGGTCTCCTTGGTTCGTAATGACGGGATCATCTACGCGACCGGACTGACGTTCACGTACACTCCGGAACCGGGTCCCAGGCCGCATTGTCCGCCGGCCGACGAGATCATGCGAGCTCCCCGTGCCATGCACAATCAAGCGAGCATGCCGCCCGCGATCGCGGATGTGCCCTGGAATACGCATCAGCCGCCCCAGCCGGGTCTCTGATGTTTCCTAGACAATTGCACCGCGCGTCACCAAAGTTTCCGGCCGTGCGAGACCAGTGCTCGACGGCCCAATCACGATAACAACAACAACAGCACCGACTCCGAGGAGAACGAGGAGCCGCCGCCGCCGCTGCCGGTTTCCACGAGCAATCGGCCGCCGATCGAGAACAACGGTTGCTCGTCGATCGCGAAGGACTCGTTGCCTCGAGCCGACTATGCGGAAACGCGTTCAGACAATACAAAGACGACGTAGCATCCCTCTGACCGATGTCGCGTCGTTCAATCTCCCGCGGATGCTACCTATCCGAATCCAAATCCGTGTACAGTGTGCCGTGTATCCTTTCCCTATGTTGATACCGCGAACCTACCGTAGCCTCTCTTAGCTTTAAGTGTTGATACAGATTTACACAGAGAGAAAATAATAATTTATAGCACTTTTAGGATTAAGAGCTTTCTACGAATGTGAATCTTTAGCGAATTACGCGCAGGCAATAACGAGAGGAGGCGACAGACGCGATCGACCGTCGAAATGTACGGCAAATCGTAATTCGATTCTTTTAATCAGTTTTAGAATTCCCGTCGATCGCGATTTTACTTCCGCGAGACAAATCTTTTATCTTTTTGCGTGCTAGAACAAAATTTTAAGCCACTTGAATTCGTTGAAGAATTGAACGTTGATTCTTTTTCCTTTCTTCTTTCCACGACGCTCGGTTTTTTATTCCGAGTCGATTGATTTCTACATGCGACTACAGTTACGTGCAATTACGGAAGAATGTCCGTATTAGTTTGATGAAAGTATTCGCACGGCGTACGGACGATTTTCGGCGAGAGAACGCGATTTGATCGATTCCGAAATTGATTTTGCGCGATAGATACCGGCAATCCGAGTATTATTTCTCAACCAATTCATCGTCCGAATTCAGTTTATTTTGCTGGCAAGATCGACGAATTGAGATCGTAGGCATATCGGTTTTGTCGAGATTGCAGTTCGCTGCGTTGCGCCGAGTTCGGTAAAACATATCGGCTTATCGAGGACGAAGGACAAACATCTGTTGTCTCTCTTATGTTTTACGTTTTACAATAAATTGGACAGATTTCTATAGAGTGGAGAGTTTGCTTGGTGACCTGTGTTACTTCCAGATCCTCCGCGATCAGAAATCGCAAGGGGGACCTCGATTTTTCTCACACTTGGCGACGGCCGATGGCACGGTGAAATTTCATGAAACTTTGTGAAATTGAAATACGAAAGCGCAGGGAGTTCTAGGTTAAACGCGGTTTGTTTCTCGACTTCTCGACACGATCGAATCGGTACGGGCTTTTTCCCCCAGATAGCATCGAATATAATTATCTGGCAGCAGGAAACGAGATAGGATCGCTTTGGGAATCGTCTTCCCAAAGAGATCCATTGTGAAAGAGGAATGTCGGTATATGTATTCCATGGGAATTTACCCACGATTAAAATTTGCACCGAGTACCTGAAGAACACGATTATCTTTATTCACAGTAATAAATTGCGACTTAATAATAATTACATCGTTACTCGTATCATTGGACGGATGATCAACGAATAATCATTTTGCGATTCGTTACACCGGGGAACTATGTACTACTATTATAAATGTCAAAATACAAGTGCGTCCGTGCGTAGATTTCGTTTTAGTGCTCAATTTCGGGAGGATTGGTTCGTCGACCCGGATACTCTCTTTCGATCGATATCGTTTTTAGTTTGTAGCGACGACAAAATTGTCTCGAAACGATGGAAGTACGTTTGAGCGTGAATCTCTTTAATTATATCTCCTATATATTAAAGTAATATTTTACAAAACTATATGGAAATCTTATTTGTAAATAAATCATATACAATTTTTCAGCTAATCGTTTGTGTACACGTGCATCACGGTTGTCCTTTTTATCTTCCACGGATATTATTGTAACAACGAAAACGCGTTCGATTAGCGGATGATGAGTATGAGAATGAGATGACGCGGCGCCAACCGCGTTCACTGAGTAATTATAGCGCACGGGTACGTGTATAAGTTGGCGATACTGTTGACGCGACACTATGCGACCGTTTACGTAGAAACATATACCGATACACGTTGCCGCGTCGTTCAATTTTCGGATCTTCGGAGAACGGTTTGCCAAAACAATGATGAACAATCGCTTCCGGCGTTTACTATGACTCTGTTGTTTGCGCTCCTCGCGGGACAACTCGAACGCGAGACACGGTCGCGTTTACTTTATTCGTATCGTGCGCTGTTTGTTCATGTTGGTGAGCATCAGCGAAATGTAGGAAGTCAAAAGATCGTCCATCTTGTAGCCGAGCGAGGTCTCGCACAGCAGTTTCGAACCTCGCACCAAATTGCCGATCGTCATGTGGAAGTAAGTGTTGCCTGATGACCAATTTGAGATTCTGGTGAAAGGATGCGTCACTAGTATATCCTGAAACGAGACGAGATCGTGAAACGAACCGCGCCAATCGAGCTCGATGCTAAATTGGACATCTCTATCCGAAACTACCTTCGTTTGCGGATGTATCAGGCTGACTCCGTGTTTATTGATCGCGATTAATAGCAATTCCGGATAATTCGGTTCCGTGCTCTGCTTCACCTCGAAGAACGCCGATCCGAACGTCGGCCATCGGTAAACGATCTTCAAGAACGTAATCTTCGCGTCCTCAGGACTCATTCCTGTTTCGTAGAAAATTGCGTAATCAACGGAATACCGATTAACGAGACGCGATCGATGGTTGTCGACTTACCAGCGTCCTGATTGTACGCCGCTATTATCGATCTCTTCCAATCGTTGGAGCTCTGTACCTTCACCACATCGCCGGGTATCAGTTCTCTCAGCATTTGCCTGGAAAAGCGAACGTGGATTTAGAACGATCTCCTAGCCGAAACTTTCTTGTAGAGGAAACAACAGAGATTACGATAGGGACGCTTCCACTCACGGGATCGCTTGAAGTTCTTGCTTGCTCTCGCCGAAACGGACCCTGTAGACCAGCGCCGCCAGCCTCGATGCTTCCTCTTTCGTGCACTTGTGGTACCCTGTCAAAGAGCGGAAAGCGTGTCAGCGAAATTGATCGTCGAGATGCCAGACTAAAGTGAAACTCATCTGAACGTCTCACCTCGTAACAGTTTAGGCAGCTCCTGGTGGAAATGGAAAATGAGATCGGCGTTTCTATCTTTGCCGGGCACGGTGTTGGTCCACAGCTTTTTCATGAAGAACACTTGGTAGGTAAACTGTGGTGGCACACCTGTGGGGGAAATCGAATTTTCGATTACCGTTGCCATTCGAAAGAGAATAAACGAGGTTGACGAAATGGAGTAGACGTACCGTCGCGGGACGGCCGAGCTTTCCTGATCCAGTCCGTCAAGTGGCGTACAAAGTCGAAGAAGAAGTCGCCTTCGGGAACCGAGATGACCTTGTCGGCGATCTTGACAAACAGGCTGAATCCCTCCGCGGACCTCAGGTTCAGCCTTTGCGCGATATTCTGGCAAAAGTCCTTCGCCCTCGTGGACGAGTCGACCTCGAACGCCTGCGCAACGGAGAACGTTTCGAGTGAAGCGATTGCCAAACGATTTCGCGGGCGAAACACCAAATAGACGCTCACCTCGTCCGTGTCGTCTGGGAAGTAGACTTTGTGAAATATCTGCGTGGTTTTGTGCTGTATAGCTTCTACTTCGACTTGGTGCGGCGGATACTTCCGTTGGCCGTTTCGCAACGTTTTTTGCAGCCTTTGCAAAGAGTCCTGAGATATGGGGTGCCGCCTCGTCCGCAAGAATAGAGTTAATTCCTGGAACGGTAAAAAGGTGACCGTGTAAAAACGCGAACGCTCGTTTCCGGTTGCAGCATTAACGCTCGAACACGCTCACACGCTCGCTCCTCGTACCTTTAAAAGGCTTTGGCTGCAAGTGAAAAGCCCGGTGGCGAGCCACATCAGTTCCCAGCCCCGCTCCTCGCTCAATCTGTTTCGATTGTCCGTCAGCTGTTTCATGATTTGACAGTAGATTTCGTCTCGTAAGATTTCGTTTTTGAGGGGCCCGTCGAAGATCAGGTCCGTGTACTCGTTGCCGACCCGGGGTCTTTTCGTCGGCAAGTCTCCCATGTACTTTAGCATGGCGTTGAATGCGAAACACGCCTCTTCGGCCAGTTCCTCCTTGGATGTTAGTTTCTTCAGTAATGGTTGCTTGATCGGGTCCCTCGAATGATGCCACAGCTCGTCGGTGTGTCCGCGTCGAGCGGTCGTTAGCGTCAGCGCCTTGGACATTGTCCTCTTCGGCGGGGTCCTACAGGATATTAAAGATTTGTTCGAATGAATTCGTTTTGTTTAACTGACAGCGACTTCTCTCGATGTGAACATTGTCGAGGAAGTCACTGTCAGTCAACTAGAACAGACTCGTTCGAATACTTGCCTGAAATGGTCGATGGCGTACTCTAGCAGAGTATGAGGCTTGTCGCGAGATTCTACTCCGTTGACTTGCTGCGGATAGAGCTTTCGGCCGTTCTCCGTTCCTTCGATGCTGAACAAGGACTGCGAATAAAAGACGATCGATTTCGCGATCCTACGTGGTTGATTCTCGCGAAACGCGACCTAAAAAGCACAGAAACGTACGCTTACCAGTATGTCGTTGGGCGGCTTGCTCAACGAGGGCAACACGTAAACAGTCTCCGCGGGAAAATCGCCCTTCTCGTTGGTCCTCTCGCAAGTGCCGATGCACCATCCGGAATTGAGGACCGTCTCGCCGGTGCTCTCCTCCTCCAACACGATAAGATCGCCTTTCTGAAAGCTCAAGAACGAGGAACTTTCGCCCGGCGCTTTGTAATCTTGCAGGGCGATCACGTATTTGCTGCGCTTCTTCAGACCCTCCAGAAAGTACACCACCAGATCGCGGATGTCTTCGGCGTTCGGACTCTGGAACGTGAACTCTTCTCCCCGCACCGTCGACAAATTGAACGTCTGCGTGAACATTTTGTTCGTTCTGGAAACGGGAGGGAAAACAGGCGTTAGTCAACTGTGACCTTCTCGAATGATCTTTTTCAAAGAAGAAAGAACGTACTTCTGACTAGATACGGTGGTGATCTCGGGAAAGGACAATTCCAGGAGCACTTGCTCCTGGTCGTCCACGACGTACACTCCGGTCCAGTTGACCGCGATGATGACGTCGTTCTTCGGCAGATTCGGACCGGAATTTCTGTACGCTTCGTAGAACCGAGAGAACAGCAGGGGCCATTTAAACTTGGCGTAGCCGACTATGTCCTCCTTGACGCGTAACGCTGGCACCTTTTCCTTCAGATAGTAGCTCTGCGAAAAGAAAGATTTAGAGAACGGTACGTTCGCCACTATACCCAAGCATGATCGATGGTTACCTTTTTATACGCTTGTAGAACGAGATGTCCCCATCTGTCGATCGCCTTGTCGATGCCCGTCAAACAGTAATCCGGTATGTAATTCGGCAGGAGGGTGTAGAGCCTGTCGACGTTCATGTCCATGTGGTATTCTATGTAGTATTGTTGGGCGGCGATCATCGCCAGATCTTCCTCCTTGTCGCATCGGTACTCGCCGAATTTCACCCCCCCTGACGACCTGCTGATAAATCAGATTGGTAGCCACCTGGTCCTCGGTCGGCTCGTGCCACGGCGCGAATATCTCCTTGCGGAAGAACAATCTCCACGGGGCATTCCTCTCCTGGGCGCCTTGCTCCTTCGCGTACTGCTCGCACTGCGAGATCGCGTCCATCACGTGGTCCCCGCCGCTGCCGAGCGAGGACACCTTGTCGAACAGGGCAATGTACAACGAGAAGCCGAACTGATCGCGCAACGATATCTTGTCGGACAGTTGGTTGCAGAGTTCCCTGGCGGTGGTGGCGGAATCTGCGAGCAGGGTCTTCGTGTTCCCGTCCATGAACGTGATCGGCAGCATGATCGGCTTTTTCGATTTGGTCGCCTGAAGCTCCAGCCAGCTGGGCGGCTGATTCCTCGTCCCGTTGTTGAACGTCCTCTTGAGCCGATCCTCGCAGTAGGGCGCGTACCCTGGCGGACCCTCCCTGATGAACGCCCTCAGATAATTCACGAACTTCTCGGAGGGGGCGAAGCAGCCAACGCACAGCGAGAGCAAGATCCATCCTCGAGCGTGCGACGACTTCGACGGGTTGTTGGTCAGCTGTTTGCATATCTGACAATAGATCTCGTCGCGTAGCTCGGCGCGCAGTATCCCGTGTCCGATGATGAAGTGCAGCTTCTCGAGGTTCGAGGTGGGCCTAGCCTCCAACCACGACTGATAACTGTCCGCGGTGTACTCGTCCTCCTGCAGTTTCCGTCGAACGTCTTCGCCGAGCTTGTTCTTCCGTTTGAGAGTCAGCGAGACCAGCTTGTGCCTGATGGACCGCGATGGCTTCTGCCTGAGGAACGTCTCCGGGTCCATGCCCATCATCTGCGCCTCCTGGAACTCCTTGCTCCGGATGAAGTTCCGGCCGAGGGTCGCCGTCACCTTCGACATCACCGAGGTCGTGTCCCGGTCCATCGTGTGGAACCTGGGTTCCGGCAGGTCGCCCGTGAACCGCAGGATCGTGATCCAGAGGGCCTGCGCGGCCAGCTGATCGCCCTGCGTGTGCAACGGCAGCAGCGGATGCTTCAGCGGTTTCCTCGAGTACTGGTGCGTGATGTTCCCCTGGAAATAGGTGGCCGCGAACTTCTGGAACTTGAACTCGGACAGGTCTTCCTCGTCCTCCGACGCCGTTTGCACGGGGCTGATGATCTCCTGCTGGTCCGCCTTCGGCGCGGGCAAGTCGTTGAACACCGAGGTCTCTCTAGCGGGCGTGGCAGCCTCGCTGCTCGAGTCCGGCAGGAAGTCGAACATCGCTTCGACCAGCTTGCTGTCATCGACCGGCTCGTCCTGCTTCTTGGCCGCGTCGTTGATCAGATTCTTCTTGATCTCCATTCTGCGCCGGTCCTCCAACTCCATCTCGATCTCCTTCCTTTCCAGCTCCTGCATCCGCTCTCGATAGTTCTGCTCGGCGATCTCCTTGGCCCGCTTGTTCCCCTGGTCCTTCAGCTCGCGCTCCTCCTTCTTTCGAAGCCTCAGAGCCTCGACGTGCAACCGGTACTCGTACTTGATCTTCTTGTACCGCCTCTGCGCGATCAGACGCCGCACGTGAGCCTGTATCTTGACGATCGCCCACAATTTCTTCTGGTAGAGTCTGCGCACCAAATAGCCCCGCGCGCGCGCCTGCAGAGCCACGATGTGTCCCCTTAGATGTCTGAACCGGTGCGAGAGCACCCGCGACCTGATCAACGCCTGGAGCCGCATGTAACCGATTCGCATGCGTTTGTAGCGCTGCCGTTGTGCGTAACCTCGCCAGTACTTTTGCACCACAGTCGCGGCCGCTCGCATCCGCAGGAACCTTCTCCTATAGACCCAGCCGCGGATGTTGCGCTGCAGAATCAGTATCTTCCTTGTGAGCACTCGGTCGCGTTCCTGCTCCAGGAACAGATCGTGGGCGTCCTTCAGGAAAACTTTGGTGTGACCGAGCTGGTAGTCCGACCTGCCCAGCACCGCGTGGCAGATCCTCGAGGTGGCCGCGTGGCAGTCGACCTTGTGCGACGGCGGTATTCCGGGAATCAGGAATCGGTATCGTTCGACGAACTCCGAGAAGGAGTGTCTGATCGGGTAACCGGCTCTACGGATTCGAATCGTCTCCATCATGCCCGAGTATCTGAGTTGTCGGCAACAGAGACCCCTGTCGAACATCATCGGTTTCTTGTACTCGTTCGGCTTGATGCACCTGATGAAGAACGGCTGGCAGCTGCACAACGTCCTCATCAACGAGTCCAGAGACTTCTTGAACTGGGTGGACAGGGTAGGCGCCCGTTTCCTCGTCTCGGAGCCCATGCCGATATCCTCGGCGAAACACGCCTGCAGGAACTTGTTCGACGAGATGTGGATCAGCTGAAGCAGATCGCCGCTGAACGTGTCCCGGTTCTTCTCCAGGAAGCTTCTCGTGTCGTAGAACACCACGCCGGCGAAGTGGTTCAACCCGAACGACGTGTTGATGTCCGACTTTGGCTTCAGGTAGTTGCGATGGGTCCCGTGGGTCTTGTGTATCTTCGCAAGCATCGTCTGGTCGGTCCCCTTCGGGAACTTGGACTCCTCGTCGATCAGCGCCATGATGTTCAGCTGCTTGATCGCGATCAGATCGAGCGCGTCCTGGTTGTCGACGAACTCTATGTGCTGCCAATTGATCCCCTCGTGATTGTACTCCTCCTGCTCCAACTTGAAGATGTGCTGCACGAAGAACTGCTGGAGATTCTCGTTCGCGTAGTTTATGCAGAACTGCTCGAAGCTGTTGTGATTGAAGTTCTCGAACCCGAAGATGTCCAGCACGCCTATCGCGCTGCGGGATGTGTTCTTAGGCCTGTAGATCGCCTCGTTGATCTTCTTGACGATGTGCACGAACAACCGGCCGTAGATCCCCTTGACGAACGCGTCCCTGATGTCCACCGACTGTTCCCTGGACAGCGTCGAGACCTGCGCACGCGTTACGATATTCCTGGATAGTAGTTGGCTTTTTTTCTCTCGATCTAGAAGCCACCCGTGAAGCCACGAAACCACGCAGAATTTACTTGTTACTTACAACCGTCTCACCGTGAGCAAATATCGTTCGGCGAGTGAGCGCGTCTATCAGAGATTGCACCGGCACACCCAGCAGCTGCGCCACCCTCCTCACGTTCGTCTGTTCCGGTATTTCGGTGGCGTCCAAATTATCTGCGACAAAGAATCGTTGTAATCAGGCCACGATAACTGTTATACGGTGGCTGACAAGAATAAACCCTAGTACAGCTTACCTACAACAGTAGCCCTGTACTTGACATTTCCAATGTGCAGCAGGGCAGCCAACAGCTTCAAGACTTCCCATATTTCCGCGTCCGAAAACAAGAGGACTTTCATCGCCGACCTAATGTCCGCGAACTCTGCAGCATCGTCCCGGCCTTCGCACGTGATGCTCCCACCCTGAAGAACGAACAACGTCGAGGTATGTGTCGTTAGATGAAGCAAGGCGGAGGAGAAAGCGACCTTACCCCGGTCAAATATTTGTACGAAGACGCATCCTCCAACTCTAGCTTCTGCTTCTCTTCCTTGGACAGACCGGCCAACATGCAGTAGAATATGTGATAATTTCTCTCGTCCAAACTTTGCGAGACTATACGGGACTTTTCCAGCAGATATTGCTCTATCTTGGCCCCTTCTATCACGCCCTGCTCGTTGAAGTGAATATCGATGTACTTGCCGAAGCGGGAGGAATTGTCGTTCCGCACCGTTTTGGCGTTGCCGAATGCTGGAAACGCGTGAGAATCGAGTCGAATCACCGATTATTCGTTATCGAACGCGCTCGAACGTTTTACCTTCCAAGATGGGATTCGCTTCCAAAATTTGCTGTTCGATCCACGAATGTTTGCCGCTGATCGCTGCCAAATATTGCAAAATTAGTTTCGTACTTTCCGTTTTGCCGGCTCCGCTTTCGCCGCTAAGACATAAACATTCGTAAATTTGACAAATCGTTCTCATCCAACGACACGAGAAGGCGATATCCAAACCAAAACACTTCGTGTAAAGGTTGACCAAGTTGCCCGGACCATCCTCTTCAGTGATATGAAGGATGAACCAAGTTCCTCTCGCCTATCAAAGTTGTGATATGATGGATGGACCAAGTTCATCTCGCCTATAAGGGCTGTGATATCGGGAAGGACCAATTCCAAGAGGCCAATGATTGTTGTACTTACCTAATTCAAACTTTACAGCCTAGGGAACTTGGCGTCTGCGCTGGCACTCGTATTTTGACTTGCGTGAGAAAAATTTATATCCGGTTTCCCAAGTGCTCAAGCAACAATCTTATGAATCTTTTTAAATTAAGTAAGACAAAACACAGTCACGACATAAATAAAACAGAAACTGTAAAACTAAAATGTGTTGAGACAGTAGATAGTATTACTAAAATAACAAATAATTTGCAACCAAGTAAATGCGTTAGCACTTTTAAAATTAATGAAATGAATAGCGCATCACATAGTAAAGATAAAAATATACAGTATTCTCAAAATAGTTTGAAATTAAATAAACAAATTTGTAATGAGAATTTACTTAAGTCATTCAACGCGATCGAAGTGAGAAATTAAATAATTATAATTTTAACAATTCGTTAGATCAAAATGATTTCAAAGAATCATTTTTTATGAATGTTTTTAATTCAGAAGAAACCAAATCGAAAGACACAGATACATGTGAGATTGAATTGACTAAAATTAATGAAGATACGAATATTAATTTTGAATAGGAAAATTTAAATGAAAATAATATACAGAAAAATGGACAGAATAATCATGATGATGCTTCAGAGATTGAAGAACATAATGAGCATGCACTTGGGAATCCGGATATAAATTTTTCTCATGCAAATGTTCTCATCAAAATACTAGTGCCAGTGCAGACGTCAAGTTCCCTAGGTTGTAAAGTTTGAATTAGGTAAGTACAACAATCATTGGCCTCTGGGAATTGGTCCTTCCCGATATCACAGCCCTTATAAACAAGAGGAACTTGATCCATCCATCATATCACAACTTTGATAGGCGAGAGGAACTTGGTCCATCCTTCATATCACTGAAGTTGATGGGCCGGGGAACTTGGTCAACTTTTACACGAAGTGTTTTGGTTTGGATATCATGTTATTTTTGTAAGAAATGGCCAGATATTCGGAGGATTCATAGACGGAAGTTAATTTGCAGAAAATAGCATGGTGCATCTCACTTAAAACACGCACGTGGCTGTATTTCGGGAACGGTGCGTTCTATCGCAAAAATAATGAAATTTTCGAAAGGCTCTAACCGAAGGCATATATGGTATGCCCAACCACATGACGTATGTGGTCTTTTGATTTAAAGAAAAAAAAATTTTTTTTCGGGATTTTCGATTTTTCTTGTTGGTTTTGATATGAAAGACACCTGATTCTAAATTTTCAAGTTTCTAGCTTCTCTGGAAGTGGGTTAGAATTAACATGATCCTCCTCCTCATCATCCTCCTATATATATTCCAAGAATTATGCGTTTTTGGCGTATTTATATCTCAGGTTCCAGGCTAGGTAGAAAGTTGCTTCTTACATGAGAGTTAGTTGATATATCTAGCTCACATACAAATTTTGGTTGACCTCGGTTACCGGGGAGAGCGGCAGTGGGGGTGCCAATATGTCTAAATTACTCGGCAGCTTAGAGGGAGCGGGAGGGGAACTTGGTACGCGTGCTGCCGCGCGCGTTGATATGGGGTATATACTATATGCAGCCCAAAGAACAATCGATATTTTGCGCTCTGGAACGGAAAAAGCGACCCAAAAAAACCACCACCACCGCCGTCATCGATACCTGATCACTATGCACTGGTCCTGGCCGTATCGGTTCATGTGCGCGTAACTGTTGTCGCCGATCGCGAATATGTGAGGCGGCAACTCCCCGATCTTCCGATCCTTGTATAGCTTGATCTGCTCCGCGGTGTAAATCGGCAGGATCTGATAGGGGTTCACGGCGACGAGGATCGAGCCCGTGTAGGTCTGCGGAAAAGACGGTTTCTTAGATCTCCTCGATCCTTTTTGTTGCCTGGAACTGTCGTGACACCGCTCTAACCGTATCACGGTACAAAATTGAATTTCTCAATCTTCACGTTCTTCATGTATCATTTACAAGATTAATTACCACTTTCTGATCAAACACCATGCTACGTGCATACAAAACAAGAATACAGAATACAGGATAACCTCATTGATTGGATGATGAAATAAAGTTGAAAGTAAAATTACGTAGTTGAATAAAAACTAGAGATAGGACTTTAAAGATCAGTTTTGTATCTTAAAATGATATAATATATCAAAAAGCGCTTCGTATACATTCTAAAATTGTACGTTTCATCTGCGACAACAAAATAAAATTTTTCTGCTCCGATTGCAAGAAACAGAAGCCAAATAAAATGATTTTATTTAGCCATTTTTGTCTGTAGAATCCAGGGTTGCCCACAGTCTAGTTGTCTTAGAACATCAGGGAAAGAGCGGTGTCACGACCATGGTTGGTGGAGCCGCTCCGATGGACCTACGGTGGTCACTCACGTATATCAGGTTCTCGTTGTATCGTATCAGCAAGTTTCTCAGGATCCCTGCCTCATGGAGGTCTCCTAGGCTGATCATGTCCTCGACGCCTTGCACGGAGGTGGCGTGCATCGCCTTGATCCGTCTCTCGGGAGTCAGCCATTGTTCCTGAAAAGCGGCAGAGTCAGAGTCAAAGCCAGGCGCGAGCTTGAACGTCAACGTCGGCTTTCGTTGATCGAGCCTCGCTACCTCCGAAAGTATTCGAAATCGCCGGGCAGTTCGCAGCCCGCAGCACACTTTCTCGCGCTTCGAAACACGCGCCGCCGACTTTCCGATGAATCGAGAAACGCGGCGGCGCGGCGGCGGGCGGCAACGAACGCGGAAAGTAGGTAACGATTACCTTGTTATCGTCGTCTTTCACTTGAATGCGCCTGCCTTCCGCGGAAATCACTCGTGCTCCGATCGCAACGTCAAATTCCCTTCCAGAGATTGGTTCGATCCATATGTAGTCCCCCTGCAAATGAATTTTTCCACGGATGATGATCCTGTTTGGCCGGATCGGTTACGTTCGGCCCAGTTTCGGGATTCAGCCTGCCGGCAACGCTCCGTTGCGCTGTCAATCGGAGAAAACGCGTCTCGTCGCGTCACGTCGCGGCAGAAGTTACGGCTTAACGTGGAAACCGATGGCCTGGGGAAAACGGATCGAGGCGCGAAACGAGCCTGCTAAACGAGCCTAAGCGATCCTAAACGAGCGGATTCAAAGTCAAGGTTTGCGCGGGTAAAGCGGACCGGTTTAGTCGGCCAACGCGCTCGAGCTTGACCCGAATTCGACCGAAAGCTAGCCGCGGTGGACGCGTTAGCACGCGCCGTAACTGTAAACCTTAAACTGGCTTGAATCGCGACAGCCCGGGTCGTTAGATAACTCGGACCAGAGAGTTTCGCGGTTTGTTCGCGCTCTCGTCGATTACCGATCGGACGAAAACGAAAGGAGACGAGAGTCTTCCGTCCCTCGTCGCTCGACAGACGTTTTCGCGCACACGATAATCGCGTTAGTCGTGCGGACGGGTATTACTCTGGCTTCCGGCTGGGTTTAACGTCACTCGTTATCGTTGCCGAGGGAAGGGGTCGCGTACGCTGTTCGCTTTCGTCGCGAATATTTTCACGAAACATCGAATTCCCTCGACGTTTCCCTGTCCGTTCTCCGTCCGGTGTTCCGCGATTGGCAAAATGCCGGCGCCGGTTCCGACCGCGTGTATCGTCAACCATACACGCTGGCGATACAGCACGTTTATGCCGGTGCCGTGATAAACGATCGGGAGAAATCCATCCCGTAGTCTTTCAATGGAAGCGAGCAGAGCTACGCTCGCTACACGACCAACTAAGGATTAGCTTTCGTCGCCTATAGCTTCTGTCGCAGCTCCGACATAAACGTTAGGCATACGCGAGCTCATTGCACGCTGCACCTTCTCCGATCCCGGTATTTACCGTTCGTGGCGCGTCCCATAGATATTCTCAGTTTCAAGAAAGCCGTTGTTAATCTTTGTCGTATCGTCGATCGACGAAGGATACGTTGGAGCTGCGATAGAGAAAGACTGGTCATTGATCATCAGGGAAGCGTTGCTCCTCTATAACGTAATACGCTTCGCTCTCGTGGTCGCTCCTATCGTTTATCGCAGCTCCGACACGAACGTACGTGCAAAGAGATATGGACCTACGCGAGTTGAACGGAGCCCATGAGAACCCCTGAGCTAGCCAGCCTATGCTCCGCGGACGCTTCTACGCGAATGCACAGGTTGCGTCTGATATTCGTATACGTTCCGATTGTTCACCTCACCGGAACATCGGAAGAGCTCATCCGCTCGTTAGCTCGAAAGAGCCGAGTCGAGCCGAGCCTGCGCGCAACTCCGATTTGGCCCTGGTTCTCGACGTGATTTTACTTTCGGTAGCTGCCGCGACACGACGGCTGCACGAGAGACAGGAGTGGCACACGAGGCTATTTTAATTCCCTTGGGAAAATGCTTGTCCCACTTGTCCGAACCGGAAACCCATGCGACAGTTTCCCTCGGCAACAAAACCACGGCACGGCGAGAATAAAAGGGAGGAAAGGGTAAAGGGCGACGCAGCCGGGCGCAGTTTGCTCGCACGCGTGCTCGCTCGAGAAAAGAATAGAGCCGAGTAGTCGATGCTAGAAGCGCGTTGTCCGGTAAAACGATCCGCGTCCCGTTATACGACGGCTGGTTCGCTCGCGCGAAATGCTAACGCGCTGTACAGGGCATTCACGATGCGATGAAGGACCGTTAACTACTCCTAATTAACCGACCACTGGCTTCGGTACACCTTGCGTCACAACGCGTCCCGTCGCAGAGATCCGATCGGTTTCGTTGACGGTTCCCTTCGCGAGGTCGAGAGGAAAAGACTTCCTCCGTAGGATTGATCTCTCTTGGATCGAAGATGTTCCCGGAAATATTTCTAATCGTGGCCAACGAACGATCCACGGCGTTGCGAGTCGCGATCGAAGGTGAACCGGTCGGCTCCGACATCGGAATACCGCGTGCCGATTCGGAGTCATGCGCGCGTACGCGCGATCGAGCACACGGTCGATCGATCGTTCTTCGTAAAATCTCGATCGTTCACCGGACACGTCGAGAGAAACGCGCGCGCACGCATGTCTAGCCTCGTCACAGATTATTCCCACCGAGCATCTTCGCCGAAGAGACTCCGCGGGGCACGATCTCCGCGAAACTTTCGCGAACCCACCGGTGAGAGAAACACTTACCCGCGTGACGATGACCATCTCTCAAGTCGTGGTTGTCGGCACTCCGCCTGAAAGAAAGAAATAAACAAATCGTTGCGATGTTTGTCTTTCACAGAATAGCGTCGGCGGCCGGAGATTCCCCGTCCGAGAAGTGAGAAATCGCCGAGGAATCGACGAGGAACGCGAGAGCTGTTAGGGTTCACGGTTCGCGCTCATGCTCGGCTGTTTCTCGGCTTCGGCTTCAGCTTTGGCAGTTACGCGGATCGGAGACGGCCTAGCCGCGAGGAGACGATCTATCCATTCGGAGAAAAATCGTTTCGACGCGCGACGACGATGTCCGACCGATCACCGTTACAGTCGAAGCAGTACAAGCATAAACCTGTTCGCAAAAGTGGGTTATTCAGCTTCTGCGCCAGCGTTCTACGTCTCCGGCTCCGGCTCCGGTTCCGTCGACGATCCTCTCGACGAGTTTGCTCGATCGATCTTATTCTCGTCGTCCCCTTTTCCTCCTCCGGAAAGATGGACGATCGCATTCCGAATCGATTCGAATCGAAAGAAAGCCGAGCCCGAAGTTCCGGAGCCGAGCATTGATCGATCGCGACCAGGTTGCGGTTTACGCGTCGCTGCCGTCGATTTCGTTCGGCGAAACACAACGACGGATTTGCTTCGAATTATGCTCGCACGAGTAACTCTTCGGTCGACGAACCAATCGATCCCGGCATACAACTATAATGGCTATGCTCTTTTTTGCTCGCGATACGGCAACCCCGAGACAGAGAGAGAGAGAGAGAGAGAGAGCCTCTATAATTTCCCCACGGCCGATCGGAGGATCGGTTATGTACACACTTCCGGTAAACCGTGACGACAAGCCCTCGCAAAAACGTCTGCCTGTTTTCGCGCTCTCAGCTAGCTGGAATCTATTCGAACGAGAGGGCAGAGGGTCGTCGAATCTTTGGACTCAAAGTCGAAGTCGAAGTCGTCGACTTTGAAAATCACGTAGACGAAGCAACGGACGTGGCGTTGCAGCACCGGCCGCTGGAGACTTTAACGGGCGATCGAGCGAGTACGCGAGAACGCGTGATCTGATCTCGCATTAGCATCCCAGTTTTACTCCGAATAATCGAATAGAAATTTCATTCTCCTGGCTACGGATTGCTCCGGATCGTGGGCTCGGTTCGGACGCATTTTTTCTCCGGTTTCCACGTGTGCATGTTTGCGGAATCCGCGTGTCGCGAACTCGTAAGGCCGATTTATGCTGTTCGCACACGGGCACGGAACGATTCCGTTTCAGTATATAATAATGCTTTGTTTGTTCAATTTCCAATACGATCTGATAGTACAAGCACCTACATTCGAATGCATCGAAGAATGTTTGAATGAACCAACACGTTCCGTGTCCGTGCAGACAGGATAAATCGGCCTGAAGTCGTAGAGCAGCTCGTGTCTCGACTCGTTTGGTAAACATTCTAACGTCGGTCGATCGCACGGCATCGGCGAGCTACGTTGGCTAAAGGTGGCTTTATCTGACTGCGAGCGTTCCGCTTATCTGGCGTTCCTATTATCACGCTTTAAACGTTGGCGGCTGGCGTACGTGTACTGGTGTACGGTACGATCGCGCTGGAATGCCACGATCCGTTCCTTGTCATTACGATCCGTGGAACGCGTGAAATTTCCGAAGGCTGGGACCGCGTGACCGCTATTCAAAGAGTTTTTTCACCGACACGAGAGAAAGAGAAAGAGAAACGGAGGAGACCCGGACGTTTCTCTTTCTCTCTTGACGAGGCAACGCGCGAGCGCCTGCGGTATCGTTGCCTCGTCTCGTCCGATATCTCGCCTCGAACCAAACAACGATTTGCGCTCGTCTCCCGGCAAAGGGGAACAACATTCTGGCACAGCTGCGAAATATTTGGAATTCCTCGGGCCCTGAGGTTGCACCGACCGCGTGCAACGCTCGACGGATAATGTCGGATGACACGGAAAACGTATCGAAGACGGTTTTTCAGACGTACCTGTGCGTGTAACGAGAAACACGACGAAAAGCGGCTATACGTCGGCACACTCCATTAAGAAGAAGAAGGAAAAGAGGAGGAGGAGGAGAAGGAAGAAGAAGAGCCAGAAGGAGAAGAAGAGGCACTGCACTGCACTTCGGACGCGACCGCGACGTAAAGCGCGCTTTTCATGACCGACGTGACACACCTGAGGATCGCCGGAGGAAGTCGGCGGGTCGTGGAAGCGACTAAACGTGGAAAAAGGAAAGAGCCGCGGCGGCACAGCACCACGATAGGAAATGGGACACGAAAAGCAACAGTAATCGTTCCGGAGGATGGGCCCCACGGTGACCGGCACATTAACGCGTCCACTCGGAGAGCTTCGGTTCGAATCGGGCGTGCCAGGTGGAAGCGAAGCGACTGAGAGCGCCGCAGAGGTGGAAAACCTACTCTTCACGATGCAGCTTTAGACCACGATCGGCTCCGACTGCTACGCGCCGCCACCCTCCTCCAAGGCCTTTTCCTTTTCCTTCACCTGTGCCTTACCTGTCTCCCCCTCTCTATCTCTCTCTCTCTCTCTCTCCCGTTCACTGCCGCCTTCCGATCGGAATTCGAATCGATTAAAGGGATCAAAAACCGAGTCCAACATCGCCCGGTCCCGGTCGAAAGATCGCAAAATCTACCTAAATCCCGTGACGTCGATCGTCGCGAGTCGCGTCGCACCAAAGTATGCGCACCTTGGCACACCTGTTGCGCGCCTCGACCTACTCATCTTTACCGATCGAGTCGCCCCGCAGATCGCAACACCGCCAAACACAAAACAACACCGCAAAACACAAACTCGCCGTCTCAATAACTATAACAGGCAGACCTTGTACATACATCGTTTACATTGAAAATATATTTTCATTTCTTTACGAGTTCCAGAAGAACGTTATACATAGACGTGTATCGCGATTTTTCTGTAGCTTAGACATTACACATCGACACGGGGAAGTAGAGAGAATCCCACAGCAGCAACAACAGCAACATCGGCGAGGCTACACTCGTCACGATTCAACGATCGAGTAAATCATTTTTACATAGATATACAAACACGTTCTTTCTATATATTTAACAATAGTAATAGTACTCCAAATCGGACGATCCGCCGTTTTCTGCATCTCGTATTGGTTCCGTACCAAAAACGATGGCGTATCACGCTGCGCTCGTTCTCCTCAGCTTTATTAACTGATTGGATGCTGGATTCGGAAATTGGGGGACCTTGAAATTACTCTTGGAGTCGATCGATTTATCCATGCTATGCAACGGGACAATATCGAACCCTACGTCTATACCTAGAATATTGCTCCTCTCGACAAGTAGATACATATATTATATGTAGAAATTAGATCGTAATAGATAGTGAAAACATCGGTGAATGGTACGAGTATAACAATATCGGTGTATATGTCTGTGTATGGGTGTGTGTGTACGTGTGTATGTATGCGGTATAACGTATTTAATACGCAGCTTATATAATCATGTTCTCCGAAAGCATATATTCTCTTAGCAACATACAAAATCTGTATAATATGTGATATCGTTCCGTAAACAATACTGGGATCACACATTACGGTTGCGCTAAAAAGTACAGACGACTTTGCTGCGATATAGATACTTCTGCGTTAACTACATCTTTACATCGAGCAACTTAAACGGCGCGCGATCTAAAGCTAAATCCCTTTCTTTATATTCAGTGCGATCCAGTAACAAATGCTATTCTTGTCACCGCAACTGCTGTTCATTGCGACTTTCAGTAACGAAACCGATAGATAAATTGAATCCGCTACGCTACTCCGAAATAGTAGTTATACCGTATTCAGGTACAAGATATGCATACCAGCTTGTTTCACATCGAAATGCAGTGCACGAGTATTGGAAAAAGAAGAGCGAACGATCAGAAAGAAGTAAATTGATCAGAAACGTCGCGTTTCTCTCGTTGTGACAAACGTGTAGAAAAATTGTATACTAATCGTGTATGGTATTTCTATGGAAGCGCGTTATCTCGGTATCACCGATCGCGGGAAACCAATCGATCGATCGGTGAGTTTTCTCGAGAATACCATTTACGAATTAAACTTTGTCGCTCTTGCATAATTTGTACCCATACTTAACCGCTCGAAGAATTCGAGAAACAAATCTACAATCCCTGATAAACGAATCTACATACGCAATAATATTAAACAAGTAGGAGTATAACAAATAGAACAGAACGACTAGGATCTATAGTGACTCGCGTTTCTTCCAACTTTTCACCGCGGTTATATTATAGTCCTAATTTACAAATATCTCATAGTTCCCGAAAAGTGTCGCGTATACACAAATTTCATGGCCGCATCCTGAAATAATTCGCCGCGTCGGAGCCATTGCGAATTGATCAATCGCGTTACCTAGAAGCATAGAGACGCGATAATCGTTCCTTCATAGGCCAAACAAATTTTCAATGATCTTGGTCGTTTATGAGCCGAACAACGATAGTCTTTGTTCAATTGCCTCGATTCCTTGATAAATGAATAACTTAAAATGGCATTCGATGCAGTCAATCTTTGAACACTGTCTATACTTTTCCCGTTCTGGTAACGAATCTGTTCGAGATCGCTATCCTCGTCGAGAATTTCTAACCGAGTTGTAACAGAATCTGCGTACACGCTTATTTTAAGTCGAAACAATAATTCGTGATAACAAGTTCAAATACCAAGGATAGTTTGATTACAAAACCCGAATGAGATGTGTACGTACGAAGTTTGGTCGTTCGTAAATTCATAAATTCGATTCCGTCGACGTACGAACATTTAAAAAGATGTTAACATTTATTATTTTGTTTGGCGAGTATACAAGATGCTTTTATTCGGAGAAAAGAAAGATAAGATATTCGTAAACTGTTATAAACGTCATTTTATGGACGACTCAAGCTTTTCGGATTGTAATATGTAAAACCCATTCGGTTGTAATCGAACAAACTGAGTTTATGATCATAAAAATAGGCTCTGAATAGTATGCTTTTACATTGGAATATGACAGTTTCCTTTATAGATATAGATATATGTATGTATATATCTTACGATTTGATTGGTTTTCTTGCTTATAAACGAATATTTTTGGAAGTTCACTGAAGGAGCGCAGAAATATCCCAAATTTTAATCAGACGATCCTGACCGATCGTCAATAATCTTCGTCTCGGTGCATCGAGATCCATTCCAACAACGTTATGCTTCGCGTCATGGAAGGATGCTAAAGATGTTTGGCTGCGTAACAAGCACATATGTGTGAATCAGAAAAATGGAATCATAAGAACCATCTCATCTTTTCGTTATTCGTTGACGCGGTGTTACTCACTTTGCCGCTTTCAGTTGTATGTGGCACGGATCGCAAACTCTGACTTCAAACTCGAATCCCATTGCCGGTATTGCTATACGTTGAGCTGTACAACGTGCGCATAATGCACGACCGCAATGGCGACAATGATGTTGTCTTAATCCTAGTTGTCGCTGATCCATCATTGCTTTGATATTCCAGAAAAATGGTCTACCACAAGCCTGGATAACCAACCGTGTTATCATGTATTGACACATTCTCAGAATAACTATTAATAGTATAAATACGTACTTGACATGTGCCCGACTCTACCCATGCTGCGGTTTCCTTCCTGCCTGCAGCCATGTCCCAACAAACTATTACCCCATCTTCTCCTCCAGACAACAGAACGCGTTCTGCGCTCGCGTAGCACAACGCTGTTACCTTGTTGCTACGAAAACAAATATACATTTGTAAACCGCATGTCCAGACACCATCATAGCGTACACAAGTTCACTTACTGATGTCCTTGCAGCTCGTATGCCGTTCCCTGACGTCCTCCGATATCCCACACTATGATACTTTGATCAAAACTTCCAGAAAACAAAAGCTGTTTCTCGGAATCCCATGCCAGAGTGTAAATACTGCCTGTATGCGTTTTTAACGTAGTGATCAACGTGACATTGTTAGCCTCTAACTTTAACATCGCTATCTGTCCAGAATAATCGCCGACAAAAGCATGCTTCGATTGAGCATCGAATCTGTGCCAGTTAAGGACGATGCATTTACGATAATTCTAAATGATTTTACAAGTACAATATGCATATTGTAAATGCTTTTTCGTAGGAAAGGATACTGCAGCGCAGTGTACCACGCGTCGGTCTGGTAATGTCCCACTTTCTGACCACTTTCCGAGCAGTGTAATTGAAACATTTTATCTCGGCCTATACTTAAAACCCATTCGTTATCTGGAGAAAATATGACACCTGTGACTCTTGCCTGATGCGCAGAATATTCACGCATAGCTGTCATCCGATTGTAATCTTGCTCGAGAATGAACTCCTGGAAATAATGTCTATCAAGCATGTTGCAAATCACAAATAGTATAATTCTGCGTTTCGTACATTTATCGTTCCGTTATCCAACCCAACGAATAATTGTCTAGTCTCTACAGTGTAATGCATTGACGTTGCACCAGCAACCATGTACTGACAGACGCTGGGCCAGTATTGTCCAGAATCACGTTTCAGCCAAACTCTAACGGTTCTGAAAAATGATATGGCACGATGAAAAGTGAAGAATTGATGATGAAAATATAGCACGATGAAAAGCGAATGTAATTAAAAATGTATTAAAACGCCGAATCTGCATGAACGATTGAAAGAAACGTTTAAGAAAGCACGGGACTTTAATGATCAACAGAATTTTTTCTATCTACCTGTCATCGCAAACGCTAATTACACCTTCTTCCCGCGGTATAATGATAGCCGCATTAACATCGTCATTGCATCCTTCCAATTTCGACAAGAGTACGGGTTTACGGCTTGTGCTGAATTTGTCATGATTTACACCTGGAGCGGGCTTTATCTCTGCTGCCATTTCAATCTTCGGAGTGTATTCTGCGAAGTGGGCTTGTCATTTGACAGTTGTCAGACTTCGATGATAAATCAACGTTTATGTATTTCACAAAGACGGAAATTCCGATTTTTTTCAGAGATTGTGGAGAACCTGTCGGCGTTGCTTGTGTTATTCGGCGCAAATCTTCCTTGCCTTCGTTGCATCCAATACCTCTTTATCGACTGTCTGTCGTTCTCGTAGAAATTCTACCTTAGTTCGTGTTCAGTTTCACCGTGAATTATTCTTATTTTTTACGTCTATCAGAGAGTATCTTTGCCTCTATCTATAAGTTACAATTTGTCGTTAACTCTTTCACCATTTTCCATTTTTTTTTACCATTTTAAAATTGCATCCGGCACGTTATCAACGAGTACGAATTTCAGTCCATTGACACAAATTTCAAATATGTAACGCAGATGATTTCCACGATTATTTACCCAGTATTTTCTGTCCGGAATTCTTCCACTTTTGTAAAATATTCAACAATATATTCTTTTTCCTTTCCACGGTCCAGTGATTCTTGTGACAATAGTTACCGACCAGAATGTTGATACATGTTGTGCGCCTATCGGTGAGATGGAGCAATAGAGTGAAAATCGAAGAAAACGTCGTATGTATCTCGTTCAACGTTAGTTCCTGCTATCGAAGAATCTGTCAAATCTGCCAAAAATTGTTGAGAATGGGATGCCCTGCGATTACTTGAAACTGTCGTTATCGATAATACTCGCCATCTTTTATATAGCAATAATAACATCATGTCGGGCACAAAGGTAATTAATAACAAAGTATATACGCGCTTCATTTCGATTAAAAGGACTGACAACGATATTTGAATTAAATAATATTTTTGTTAATGTTAGGCTGATGCTAACAAAGAGGATAGTTTAAAGAGACAAGGCTCGTTCAGGAAATTGTTACCTTTAGACACGAACGGAGATTCTCAATTGAGTATGTCAGTAAAAATGATCGACAGGCCTACCGTCTCACAGACCAATAAAGAATACTCAATCTATTTACAAGAATATAATATTTTATCCGAATAGTAAGTTAAACTTATGAATGTACTGATAAGAAAAGAGCTTCGCAAGTACAGTAAGAACACACTTAACACTGGAGATACTTTCCAATAAGTTCCAGTGCTAAACGAAACAGCGTTAAATGAGGTCATCTTAACACGTAAATAATGAGGATAAATGAAACAGAACAAAGAATAAGAAAATTGATCGGTTTTATTTTGTAACATTTATTGTTAAATACTTTTTTATTACATTAATTACAGACTTATTTATTGCTAATATCGATTTTTATTCATAAAACATTAATGAAAAGCAACAAAAAGTTCGAGTAAAGTTGTTTCTGAAAGTTATGTTATGTTGTGACGAAGTCATCTAACAATGTTTTAGTTTCCAGTGAAATGCTTCTTCTTGTCACTTTACTTTCATTTTATCACAATAAAATAAAATATTGTGTTTATATCTTTATACAGACAGAAACATTGATGACCAATCATGCATCAACTGTGATGCAGCAGACATGCATTCTGTAATGATATCAAACGCGCTATAAGACTGCATGTGAGTATCAAAGTAACAAAATCGTGCACGATCTCTGAGAATATCCTTACCGCGTTTGATTTTGTGGAATCCCAATTACTGTGTAATACTGAAACAGCGTTAAGCGGGGTCTTACTGTACACAACGCAAAAGGTATTTTTATAATTTTTGTCTTTTTCATAGTAAGATGTTGTGTTCCCAAGATCTAAAAGGGGTTTATGTGATACCATCGGCACAAAATTCCCTGTGTAAGTAACACCAAATAATTTGAGACGATTTGTTCTTCTGAATGGACTCATGTATGAACAAGATCATGCATTTAAATTATTTAAGCCAAATATCAATTGGTTCTTAGGTCTTGCTTATCCTGACTTCATCTTATATAATGGTTTCCATGTAAATATGTGTATAATTCACTGTTTGTTGCATTTCCTTACACGTACGGAAGTGTCAAGCATTTATTACATTCAATAGATACGTTTGTCTTCTGTTAGTGTGGTTTGGCGTACAATTCGGTAGGCAAGGAACCTATCAAGGAGGTGTCTTCCGATTCACTATTACGTTGCCACAAAATTTCCCAGACGGCGGATGTCCTGTAAGCATTTTTTCCCTTAATAATACAATAATTCATTTCTGGAATCGATTTGAACTTGTGTGCACAAAACATTAGAGAGTCGTGTTTCAAACGCCGATGTTTCATCCTCTAATCGACCCCGAGTCTGGAGAGTTGTGCACTTCCTGGGCATTCACAGAATGGAGGAGAAACAATAGAGTTTGGCAATTAGTACAATTTATAACGAAAATACTCATAAAAGTTGACATTAAAATGACTCCTGTGAACCAGGAAGCATCTTTATTGTAAGTATAGAAACTATGCATCGAGTTAGCAAAAACGAATCTAATCTGTTTAAATGATTTTATTGCATCTGCATTGTAGATTAGAGAATAATTTTGAAGAGTTTCGCGATCGCGTTAAAAAATGCGTGAAGGAAAGTCTGAGTAATGTATACGATCCACCTATGGTGAACGATCCTCATTATATAGTTTTTTGACCCGTACAACCACGAGCTTCATGACCCTGTCAAACGAGAGATTTACGAGCCTAAGGTAAAAAACGATAATCATATTCATATTTAACTTATTTCAATGATTCATGAATTCAATGATTTAGGAAGAAGAAAATAAAACGTTGGGTCTGTCTTGGGTACAACCAGGTTCACTACAACCGTTTTCAAAGCCTGAAGCAAGATAATAAGTGGTTCTAAGATATGAAGTGCAATATTGAA
Organism: Lasioglossum oenotherae; assembly: GCA_028455765.1. Classification (NCBI taxonomy): domain Eukaryota; kingdom Metazoa; phylum Arthropoda; class Insecta; order Hymenoptera; family Halictidae; genus Lasioglossum; species Lasioglossum oenotherae. The sequence goes on along the minus strand of CM052299.1, from coordinate 1,144,703 downwards.
ACAATATACGTCCGGATGAGATAAGAAACTGTACACAATGACACAGGGGATAAATGAAATTGTATTTTTATATTAGTAGAAAATGAAAAATATTATATAACTATTGGTTATTGTGATTAAAAGTGCCAATAACTTTCGTTGTTTTTCAACCTCCAGAGTTTTTGGAGCTCCCGTAAACTCCAGAGAGTGACTGACAATTTTTGGAAACGTGAATCTATTTATATGTATAGTGGGTCAGCTATAACAAGAGCACACTCTAGTCAAATGTACAATTTTTAAGTAAAAGAAGCAACAAAATTGCCGATTGATAGTAATATCAACAAATCCCATTTGGTGATTAATTTATTTCTACACAGGGTGTTCTAAAAGTACTTGGTTGTACTGGTTGTACTTCTTTGAGGGGGTGATTCCTGAGGTCATTTCAAATCTGTTTCAAGTAACTTTTTCCTTTTGCAAAAATGTTCTCCACAGCTTTGCGAAAAAACATGGACCAATCAGAACGCGGCTACACTGGACGGATTCCGGCTCGCCTAACGCCAACGCCCTATTCATCAGCAGCCGCACTCTGATTGGTCCGTGTTTTTCGTTAATAATTCTTGAACAAAGTTATGGAGACCATTTTCACAAAAGTTACTTGAAATGGCCTTGGGAATTACTTCTTTCAAGGACGAGCAACATTTTTAGGACACTCTGTATACTTCTCATGTGTGTATACCTTGTTCTCTCAAATTTGATCTGTTATGCCATCTACGATAACCAACGTCTAAACGTCCAAACTGCTGGGTAATTAGTATCGTCTTGTAGATAATATGTGGCGCCACATGTCTAATTGATCATATTCATAATTCCGAATGTGTAAATGTAAAACACTCAATTTCAATAAGGCACCGATTATTAATAAATACAGTGTATAATACAATGTGGTGACATTCAACCAATAACAGTAACACCGATGCAAAGCTGCAGCTTTGTCGGTCTTGTACTTTTCGGTGCACATATATTTACAAGGTTCGTATTTTTATTTATCCCAATAGTCTACGTGTCTGAACAATAAAACTGTTGATAATATGCCAAATTTCAGTTTTTACGTCGGCTTTTAGGTTTTCGTAGTTTTATCATTTTTCGTATATAGTTTTCGTACCTTGAGTCATGAGCCTTGAGCCACCTTGAGCTGTCATGAGTATCGGAGTTTAGGCGTTTAGGATGGGCATTGCACAGTGAATCAGTGTATGTATAAAGGGGAAATGTGTATTCCAAGATAAATGTGAAGCACTGTGGAATAGTTCAGAGGAATAAATCTGGACTGTTAGATGTTGTTTACATTCTTTTTTATTTTGTTTCGAAATAATTGAAGTTTTTCAGTTTCTGCGTTTTAAGAGTATGAGCTACAATTTTAACCTTTAGTGACAGTTGGACAGTTGTAGGTATTTAATTATCCTATTTTCTTCGTATATACGTTAATACGCTATTTGCTCCAACATAATAATTAAGTCACAAACTTTCCACAAATGTCGTGAATAATACGGTACGCGTATTATCGTCATAAATACGAAAACACTGAAATCGTTTCGATCGGTCTAAAGGAAAGAATCCACTGTGTGATTGTAGGTTAAGGGCGAAGTACTTAGGCGCGCACATGATTCATGCGATAAAACAATATTTGATTTGAATTGTCAGTTCAAACAACCAAGTAAACAAATCAAAAGTGTTTCTCGCTACTTTAGTCAGTAGTAAACACCAGTTTTTTAGTTTGATTCTTTTCAGCGATCAATAGTTACATACATACATATTGCACAGATTTTCACTGAAGCTGTTGGGTTAATTATTTTATCCTACTTACGAGATGTTGGTACGTTTGTTACAGCTGTTCTAGGTACTACAGAGAATTTTCAACATGCAGACAATAAAGTCCGTTGTAGTGGGTGATGGAGCTGTGGGTAAAACGTGTCTTCTGATTTCGTACACGACTAATAAGTTCCCATCCGAATATGTGCCCACGGTTTTCGATAATTATGCAGTCACGGTTATGATAGGAGGAGATCCATACACTTTAGGATTATTCGATACTGCTGGTAAGCATCGTTGTAACTCAAAAATATTTCAGAGTATTGACACATCTCTACGTTATAGGTCAGGAAGATTATGATAGGCTGAGACCATTGAGCTACCCTCAAACGGATGTGTTTCTCGTTTGTTTCTCCGTAGTGTCGCCTTCGTCGTTTGAAAATGTTAAGGAAAAGGTTGAGCTTCAATGCGAAATTAGCTGTTCTCCTATGGGAAGAAGTAGGAGAGCGTTTATTACACGATTATCTTGTTTCAGTGGGTGCCGGAAATAACGCATCATTGTCCGAGGACTCCATTTCTCCTTGTTGGTACTCAGATCGATTTAAGAGACGACGGCACCACTACTGAGAAATTGGCAAAAAATAAACAGAAGCCAATATCGGCGGAGCAGGGTGAGAAGCTTGCCAAAGAGTTGAAAGCGGTGAAATACGTGGAATGCAGTGCCCTCACGCAAGTAAATGCAACCCCGGTCATATAGTGTATCACGTCATGTAAACTCGCTGTCGATGATACGAGCAACTAACTGAAAATATTACATTAACTTTGCAGAAAGGCTTGAAGAACGTGTTCGACGAAGCCATACTAGCTGCTCTCGAACCTCCGGAGCCAGTCAAGAAAAGGAAGTGTGCACTCTTGTAGAAAGGGTATTTATTTCGAAAGCGATGCATGTCCGAAGGGGAAAGCAAAGTTGTTCTGTTCAACGATTACGAACGGCAAATCTAACGCGTAGTATAAAGCACTGTTAGGAAAACCGAGACTGTACTTCTCTATGGTTCCATTCTCGGGGAAGAAAGATCGATCGTCGAGAAGAAAAGCAAACAGCCGCTAGCATCAACGCGACAATTCCAATCGACTCTAATCGAATGTATCTATATTGCCACGTTACGATCGCAATCACATTCCACACAGGCCGCGCAAAAATCCAGCTTGAAATTTTGATCGGGTACTCGTTAAGCCCATCCGCACAAAAATTTTCTAATTTTTTAAATTACACGTACTGTAATTCTCGCTACCGAGCGCATCTACGAACGAAGAAAAATTCATCGAATGGATCGGTGTCGTACAAAATTTCATCGATACTCGTGTCGTAACGATTGGTGCTATCGCTATACTAATAGCGTTTCTCGTGTTTTTAGTAATCGCGAATCACGATCTAAGGCGCGTTCGTTGGGTTTGTCGTGAATCGGGTCTTTTCGGAAGTGAAAGAAAAAGAAAAAACAATCGGAGCGTTCCTTTCTATTTCCAGTGTACTGGACGAAATTGTTTGAAGCAAGACCAGTATTAGAGATCGAGCGATTAATGTATAAACACAAGGTAGATACATGGTTTATAGATACGTACGTATATCTCAGACTGCATATAACGAGTAACGAAACGAACGAGAACACGTCAACTAGCATACAGATATTTTCGAGTCTGCCCTAAAGATTCGATTCCGAAATTGTAGACAGCAGCTACGCCCCGGACGAGAACGTTTCCGCGGAAGCGCGTTGCTCTCGAAGACTTTTGGCATCTGATTTTGTACATATCAGCGTCTGCTTCGACACAGTCCGCTCATCAACCGATCAGACAGATCTATTCAATCGGCAGAGCGTAGGGTACGAATTACGAATACTACACATTTCTACTTAGTTCGCCGGCGAGATTCGGAACGATTCGAATCGATTCCGGCGGTACAGGGCGGTGCTATCCGCGTGGGAAATCAAATACGAGCGACCGAAGGAACGAACGCTTCCTTATTGGTCGATACGATTGCGTATTATTTATTCAGCGACCGTCGTATTATTTGTTAACTGATTTAACTATTCACCGCCTAATGTTTTTCTCGCAAATTTGTTTAAACGTTACGTGAACTGGATATACACGGGAACGGAGAAGTCTAGCCGCTTTTTGCTAGATCGAGCCGAGAATCAACGATCGTCTCGCATGTATCCAGTCGGGAGAGAGAGAGAGAAAGAGAGAGAGAGAGAGTGTGTGTGTGTGAGAGAGAGAGAGGGGTGGCATTTAGTAGCATGTATGTGTCACATTATGTAGACACAAACGTATAACGAAATATTCACATAAATATATTTATACTATGCATAAGGGAGTAACGTTTCTTCGAAAACCGAGCTCGGCCTAGCGATTCCCGTGATCTCGTCCCGCCTATTGTTCCCTCTCGCGTCCGCAAAATAATCGGCGTATCTCCCCGCGCGCAAAGAACCCAATGGTCGGTATCCTCCGGTGGAATTGGCACGTGCGAACGGAAACGCTGGCCGCACAGAGACAGAAACAGGAGGCAGTCGCCCAACGGTAGACGTAGTTTGCCGGATCGCGTTCCTTCCCGCGCTCTTTTACCTCTTCGATTCTTCGACCGTTCGGATATCTCCGATTCTTTTCCGTTTCCTCGCTCTTTCTCTAGCATTCGTGTTTCTCTCTAGGCTGCTCTTTTACCCCCTTTCCTTCTTCTCCGCTCTTCTCCCCCCGTTTCCAGCCGTTTCGTTTCCTCGATTGCATCGGCCTGTAACGTGGCGCGGTGCGCCTTGTGGTTACTTCAATTAGGTGGATTCGTGGTTACGTATCGACGTACTGGAGCGAGTTAACCACGCCGACACAGAGGGTACGCCGGTCACGGACTCATCACGGACGTGCCTCCGGACTCCCTTGACATTATCGCTAATCATCTCGAATCGATTCTTGCATCCACGAGAAACGAAACTTGCGAGCCGCTCGGCTGCAGAGCTACGCTCCAGTCGAGTCCTGTCTCGTATCGTCTCTTCTCGTCTCGTCTCCTTTCCTCCCGTTTCATCCCGAGCGGAATACCTTCTTGGAATTCCGATCTCGATTCCGATCCGTTTTCCTAGATAATTAGCTTTCTTCGGGATTAAATCGCGGCAACTGTCGTCTATTTCCTGTATTAGACATTTTCTAAGCTCATTGTCACACACAAATGACTGTTGCCCTTTAACCATTTGAACGAGTTGAAAACGATACCCTTAGATACGCAAATAAATGCATGACATTCGCAGTCTAACTGATTTGATATTTATTCTCGTTACAAAACTGAAAGACGAAAGCGAAGAACTCGAAAATATGGGTTTAGACAGAGCCCGGCACGGTGTTCCGAGAGTAAATTCAATTTCGAACGGGGATCGAAGACGGGCTCGATCGTAGGTGCGAAACGCGACAGGTTCGGCGATTAATCGAGCGAAATTTCGGGTGTTGGTGGTACGGTGTAACTCCGAAGCACGTGGAAAGAGATGGCCACGTAGAAGCCCGTATACGAACAGGCACGTATTATAAAACAACTTGACCACCTGGTGGCAACCGCGCGGGGGGGCCTCGAGCCGCACGTTGACACAACTCATTTTTACGCGGTGTCCCACGCACGATGGGCGGCCTCGCTCGTCCTCGCTCGTCCACGCTAGCAGCACCGTTTCTCCCCCGTGTTTCCGTTGGTTTTCGCTGGCAAATGGAACCACTGCCGGACCGACTAATGGCGCGAGATCCGTGTCCCAGTCATCGAGGGCTGCTTCTCGGCTGACCCCTCGTGATACCATCGATTCCCCGGGATTCTATCGTGAAATCTTTCCAAGTCCTTCCGTTCGTTGTTTCGACCAAACAACGTCTTCCCTCTTCTCCTCTCACTACTTTTCGATCGCGACGTCATCCTGTGCGCTCCGACATGGTTCAGGATCGACTTTTATGTGCACCGTCTTCTCAGGATCTTGGCCCGATCTGCATTTTACAGTCTGCGTGCACGCAGTGTATTTCGGGTAGCATCGGGAAAGGGAGAACTGTAAAATCGTTGTTAATTACAGGGGTGATAAAATCGTTGTTAATCATAAAGATGGGGGTTTTTAGTAGTCAAAAACGCTAGATTAAAGATCAATCTAGGCTGCGATCGCCCTCAAAAGTCCTATTTTTCGGTTACGAGGCATAATTTGCATTATTCGGAAGCATACAACTACGCATGTAGCTATTTTCATAAAGCTGCGACAGCTGTATGCCGCCGAATAAGGCAAATTATGCTTCATAAACGTAAGAATAGGACTTTCGAGGGCGATCGCGGCCTAGATTGACCTTTTATCTAGCGCTATTGACTACTTAAAACAATTCTGGAAACGAGTCTACCGCCTTAACCCCTTGCCCTACGATTTATTTGACGGTTTCAGTGAGCAGAACTTTTTTGTAGTTCGCATACTTTCCTAAAACAGGAGAAAATGTATATCTATTGTATGATTATTCTTCAATAGCTATATACAATAGCTATATAGCTATTAACAAAATCAAAATAGAATTTTCTTTCGGTTTAAAGGATATTAGTATCGTACATATTTATTAAACTCTGTTCAGAATCTTCATCAAGAGTCAGACACGATATCGTAGGGGAAGGGGTTAATGGGTACACCCACAAGAGGTTCGTCTCAGCATAAACGTTGTGCTGAAGGTGTCTTTGTTCTTGCTTATTATATCACCGTTGCGTAGTCAGAGCAATTCTAGACATTATTCAACGCATTGCGTGTTTTTCTTCTGACACACGATAGCGTCAGAGCGTGCCACAGCATACAGCAGCAACATTAAGATACACGGTTCCTATTTTGGCCTAGCCATAGACATCGGGATGTATCGTCGGAAGCTGTCCGGGATGGTATCCGGCCAGCCACGGTTCGAGAGATAACGCGGCGGATAAGTGGCACGCGTCGCTCACCTTTCTTTCGAGCTCTTAAGATCTAGTTCTAACGCGAACCAGACACTGATATGCGTTGATCGGAACAGCCTCCGGTCTGTTGCTCGGGACCAGAAGTTACGCAGAGAATATTCCCATACGCGCGTCTGGCACACGCGTGCCTATCGCGGCTGTTTCTAAAATCTCGAGCGATCTCTAAGCGCGACGTCTTCTTTAAAGCTCCATCCACATCGAAGCAACATCCAGCAATAGTTTGGTAGGTCATTGAAGAACATAAAGATACAAATTATTTTCATCTTCTTCTTCTAAGAAATGATGAACTATAAAGAAGTTCCAATGGAAGTTGAAAACGTAAGATAAGTAGTAGTGCAATGGGTTCATAGGATTTTCAGTACAGTAACTCTAAACTGTGACATTCTTTTTTTGATTGCCAGAACGAGAGCTTTGTCGGCACATATGTGACAGAAGCGAAGACAAGTGGTTGCTTGTGTCCAGCGTGGGCATTCAGCTATTTATGAGTGATCAATTTTCCATGACCATAGTTGGTTCATTTGAATTTTCCTTTCAGACGACATTACCGGATGGTAAATTGTTGGTTCACAATTGAAATCGCTGTTGAAAGACCCATTAAGAAGTGTTTAGCCAAGAATCATACTTCGATAGCGCCGGGTTCGTCTCAGATTTTACGGCGCGGCATTCTTCCCGTTCGAAACGGGTCGAATCTTTTAAAATTCGTCTCTCGATCGCGGGTTTCCGCGAGGGACAACCCTCGCGGAAGGGTATCTCCCGGTGGGACGTTTCCCACATATTTATACGTTCGTATCCCGACTTTAGATTTGGAATCGGTCAATTCGGGAGAGCAGGATTTACGGTAACGGTAGCCGTGACCGCGCACGCACGCGGATTCCCCGATATTCCGTCTATCGGGAGCACGTATCGTATCCGAATCGCATGCGGGAAGTTGATGTCCGGGCGAGATCCGATCGAGGGACCAGCAGAATTTGTTCGAGGGTGTAGAGATACCAACCGGCCCGGCCCGGCCCGGCCGATCCCTCGAATTTCGATGGAAACTAGAATGTCGCGGTGCGGAGCGGTGGACAGGCGAGCAGAAGTCGAGAGGCGACGTGGGTGGCAACAATAGCTCTCTCGAGCGGCAAGATTCTGGTGGCACGACATGCATTGTACGACCACAGTTTGAAGGTGATTGATCACCGTCGGTGATCGCGCGTACACGCGTGCGTCGCGTTGGGACTCTCCCCTTCTATCTTCTACAAGAGACGCACACTCGTTTAACATGCCCGGCTGACATCTAACTGGTCGTCGTCGTCGTCGTCGTCGTCCTCTTCGTCCTCTTCGTCGTCGTCGTCGTCGTCGCATCCGTCGCCGTACAGATCTGGATTTTCGATGGAAGCAAACCGCAGGGGGCAAACGTGCCCGATGCATCTGATTTTGACCGATCGACAAAGACTCTCGAACGATCCTAAGGGTCGACGTTCCACGCTCGCCGAGATGTGTATTTCGCTCGTGACGATAGCCACGAGACCGTACAGCGTAATCGCGAAAAAGTCGACGCTGTTTTCTTCACGCATGCCTGGCGGGATCGATGCGAGCGCGAACGCGTTCGACGCATCGCACGCTGTTCGACACAATGCTGGAAAGACATATTTTTCAACCACTAACCTTCTATTACTCGCGCTCCACTTTCTACATAACTGTTTACATGAAACTTTATATGACTTTAACGTAAATCCATTTTTATGAGATAAAATAACTACTTCAATGCAAAATAGATACTTGCTAGTGCAGTCGACACCTTCGTTTCTGCTTGAACCACTAAATTCCAAGTTTTGAGACTGCAAGTATCATATGTGCACTATCCACATATTTTTTGACTAAATACACGAATTTATTATCAGAACTGAAGCGTCAGAGCAAATGTAGAAATCGATGCATTTTCTGAAACACATGCTGTTTGCTGAATGTTTATTCGGTTTATTTGGTTTATTTTATTTGATTCTCACAAGAGTTGAAGTTTTCAACATCTCGACTTGTACCGCTTTTCGCAAGATTCCACGGATCGAGCTTCTCTCGTCGCTAGAAGGTTGTTGCCGCAGTGGAGGTCGGAGGAAGATTGATGGTATCGTCGTCGAACCTCCACCTACTTCCATGCTGGCGTCGATATCGCAAAAATCTTGCAATTAAATCATAGCCACGGAGCATCTTGCAGCATGGATGCAAATCGATGAACGAAAGCCGTGTATGGATCGAGGTTACAGCAATCTTCCACTTACCGATGTAAAATTAAAATGATATCTAGCAATCCGAAACGGTATGGGTGGTGTTGCGAAAAGTGTTTCTAGATTCTTCGATCGTTTAGGTCAGTGGTTCTTAGCCTTTTTGAAGTCAGGGAACGCTTGTGATTATATGAAAAATTTGCGGAACACCAAAATTAATGATCCGAAAAGCAAACAAAAACCTCTCACGTAAAAATAAATATATTGTAGAAAATATATTTAATATATTTCGCGGAACATCGGTTAAGAACCAGTGGTCTAGGTGATTCACGACTGAAAAAAGGCACCCGAAAGGAATCTGAGTCAGTGTGAAATACTTGTACATCGAAAAAGAAATTTGACCTTCACTTTCAAGTCGAGGACAATTTTTTTGTTTTTTTTTTCTTTTAATTGCTCCGAAAGCGTGCAAAGGACCCTGCCGCGGGATAATTTTGATCGAAATCGACGCGAACGGAATTTGGGGGTGCGTTACGTGTTCACGAGCGCGGTTTAAACGGAGCTGTTTTTCCGTTCGGCAAATGGCAAGGGTTTTTCCTTGTTTTTCCTGGAGGATGCCGGGCCACGGATTTCACGGAAAATCGCTCGTCGGTGCTCGGGCAGCGCTCATTTTAATACAAATTGTTCCGTGCTGTCTATACGACGGTGCCGCATGTCGCAGAGGTAACATCGCGTCCCTCGCCATCGTTACCAGCCCCTCGGTAAGCGAGCTCACTCGATCGGTAGCGTCATATGGTAAAACTCTGAGCAGACGTTTAGCGTAAGTAGAGTAGTTATGCTGCTCACGGGGGTAGCGGTTCGCCCACTCGCAAACTCCTCGTCGTCGTCGTCGTCGTCGGTGTCGTTGTCTTTCTTTTCCGTTGTTCTAGCGGCAGGCGGTTGTTCTTTAAGCAACGTGTGTCGATACACGCGGGTACAACTGCACCGGAGACCCGGAGCCTCTCCTTTTTTTATTAAAAAAGATACACGACTTTGAACCCACTTGGGGCCATAAGTCTCGAGACTTTACTTTTTACATTTTAAAAAATCAAATTGAAGAGTTCCCCAGATAGAAAAAACTGCAGGGTTTTGGAGTCGGTAGACAATATTCTTAACTCCGACTCCGACTTCGACTCCGACTCTCCAAATTGAAAAAATATGTGCTCAAAATAATTAAGAGTTGTAATAAAACTGAATAAATAGTTGAAATATTGTATTAAAGTCTAGGAATATGGAACAGATAACTCTGATACAACACAACACGACTGTTACTTTCTCACTTTCAGAGAATAGTTAGAAAACACTACTACCATAACTTTAACTGTTTCTCCTGTACATAGTGCCGAGGTATATACATATACAATACGTCGATACTGTAGATCGAATATTAGCAATTTATTTATGTATGCATAAATCTATTAATGATTTAAAAACAAAAGAGACAGAGTTGGAGTCGGACTCGATATACTTTTTCCCGACTCTGACTCCGACTCCGGGAGTCGATATATAGCTTTTTCTTACTCCGGCTCCGACTTCAGTGATCAGCAATTACTGCCAAACTCCGAAGCCCTGGCAAAAAGCCCTCACTTGCACACGAATAAAAAAGTAATCACAGTTGAAACCCACTAAGGAAAAGTTACATTTAGAAAAATAATTTCGGTGAGTATGTCTGTAAGTTAATCGGATATTTATACGATCGAAACAGCAATGTATGCGTTGGAACACTAGTTTCACATAATATCTGAGATATTTACAATTTTAGTGTCGCCGTGTGTTACTTTCGACCGCGGTCTCCCGTGCGCCGATAACCAACCTCTCGTCTCTTTCGGCGCGGACACGAACGCAAGAACAGGAACAGGAAGAGGAGCACGAACGAATCGAGCGTGAAGAGAGATTCATAGCAAGAGAATAAGAAAAAGAAGAGAGAGAGAGAGGGAGAGGGAGAGAGAGAAAGAAGAAGAAGCTGAATGGAGAAGGAGGTTGGAGAGTGGCTCATCAGGCTGATAACCCAAGAGAAGAGAAGCGCGTGTCGCCCACTCACGGTGATTGCTGCCACCAGGTTTGTACCTCGACCCCTCTGTCACCCCTCGCCCGCGTTCGCCCGCCCTCGTCGCCACCGTCACCCCCTTCCGCCCCCCCTTTCGCCCCGGTTCTGTTCCCTTCTGTTCTCCTCTGTCCCCGTCGCCCTTGCCGCCCCTGTCGTCCCTGTCGCCTCGGCGTTGATCGGCATCCCCACCGAGCGATATTCATCCCCGCTCTGGATGGATCCGCGCTCCCACCAGAAGTCCCGTTCATCCCTACCATTCTCGGGAGCACGATCGTTCGACCGTGCCTCCGTATCACCTTCTGCTCTCGAGAACTCGGGATTGTCCACCCACGCCGCGTTCGCGTTCTTCCCCGCGTTCTCTCTCTCCCCCGTCGGTTTCCCCGTCTCGTTTTCTTTCACGCCCATGCCCATCTTTTCCCGGGTTTACTTTTCACGGGAGAAGGGGGAGGAGGAGGTAAAAACCTCCAGGAGGAAACGAAGTAGGGAGAGAGATCGTCGAGGAGAGATGGGGGGAGGGGCACGATGTTTCCATTCGATTAGAGCGGAATACGAGGAGCCACTATTTAGAGCATCCGCGCGCAATCGGGGTTAAACCGGTAAAGTCGACAGCGTACTGACACGGCAGAGCATTAGATCGGCGAAAACCGGCGGAGAAACAAGCCGGAGGAAGTCGATGTCATTGTCAACCGCCGACGACGTAGCTACCGATGCTCTCGCGGCTCCGAATGTTTAGTATGCTCGCGAAGCACCACGGTTTTGCACGGCGGACTCCCGCCGGGTACACACCCGTCGGACTTTACGACGATCCTCCGGTGGCCGAGCGGAACAGTGCGAGGAATTAGTAGCCCCGCAGAAAGGCGCGTTCGAACTGCAATGTAGGATCAGGTGTTGGATCCGCGACGTAAAAGTTACGGTACGCACCGTAGTCTTCGTTTTTTTATTGCAGCTGGACACGCTGAAAATAACGTTACAGTATTTTTAGGTTTTTCCGATCTGTTCTACGTTCATTTCACGCAGCGAATTTCTTCATAAAGCATCCAAATATTCGATCTACTCGTTGCTCATCTCTGAATTGAAATTTATTTTTACTCTCAGTCTGTTTAATGGATTGAAAATGATACAGCAGTATATTCGAATTCTTCTAATTTGTTTACCATTTTTAATTGTACCTATTCATTTTATTATAAATGCACGAAATCCGCTGTCTACTTATCAGCTCGATCTTGCCTGTTCATTTCGTCGATGTTTGGTTTATACTTGTATTGTCGAGATGGAACATGTTCAATGTTAGATCCAGAAAAGAACTTTCGAACATTTCGGACGTCGGAAGCATCTGGGTCCTGTCAGGAACCTCGGAATCTGAAAAATGGCGATCTTTTCAAGAGTTACGTTCGAATACGACGATTTACATTATTTCGCCGAAAATGTACCTTCTACTTGCTTCGAAGAATTTCTCTCGACGCGATTCGATTCGATTCGATTCGATTGGGCTCGGCGAGCGGCACGAGCGAACTCGCGAAACGTTTCCTTGATAAAAGCTGCGGCCGCGATCCCCGGGGAACAGTTCTGGCCGGAGTCGCAAAGGAGATTGCTTTCGGTCGGTTTGCGTGTAATTAGGGTGTGCGTGCTTAGCTCTCGTTGTTGGCGACTCGCGTGCTTCCGCGTCTTTCCTCTGTCAGCAATTTGTCCAGCTGACGGTCATTTCTCGATGCGGCCGCCGCGTTCAAATTCGTCTCCCTATCGGTCGTGGACGAGCGAAAAAATATTTGTATGCAAGCGCCGGAACAATCAGAAAATAAAAGAGATGAGGCGGAGAGAGGAGAGGAGAAAAGGCGCGGCGACGATTCTCGTTTCGTCCGCTCGACGTTTCCGCCGTTTGTTTCGGCGCGGGATTAGGATCGGTCGGTAGGCACGTAGAAAGTACTCCAAGAATGGTTGCCGGTTTGCTTGTTGCCGGTTGCACTGACTCCGGTATCTGCAGCACGGAGAGCTGAAAACGTAAGGGAGTTAAAACGCGATCCAATTTCTCAGGCCATTGAGTGCGGCGACTGCCATCTGTCTAACGGGTGGAGCCCCGTGCTTTTTACAGGCGAACCGTGAAATGCGCAAACAGAAGGTCCGGACCTCCTTTACATTTTAATCAAATCATTTCTCTATTACGCGGATCGGCCACCTTAAAGGATCTCGCGGGACCGAAGGGTTTAATTTCCTTTCTCTTTTTCTTCTTCCACTTCTTCTTGTTCTCCCTATCGTAGAACTGTTTGTTCCGAGCGAGTCGTTTCTCTCGAATTTCTTTCTCTGTTCCACGTAGCAGAGAGTTCGATCGATCGTTTTGTCGCCGATTCCGAGCCCGGCTCGGGATAGAGAAGGGAAACGGGAGGGGTCGCGAAGACGCGCGAAAGGACGCTGGGGAAAGGCGACGAGAGGCGATCCGTAACCGTAACCGTAACCGTAACGCGTCGATCTCTCGAAACGCGCACGGGGATCCATTTCATTTCGTTAGAAACAACTGCAACCCTTTGGTTCTCGACTCCCGTGGCGGGCACGTACGCTTCCAATCGGTTAATGACTGTTTCGAGGATCGATCGTTCGTCGGGCGAAAGCCTCGAAATAATCATCATGGTTTCACCGTAATTGCTTCGCGGGAAATGAGAGATAGGCATCCGAACCCTTCCTCGCTCTTCTCTCTCCCCTCTCCCTCTCTCTCTCTCTTCGCTCTCTCCTCTCCGGGATAGGCGAGCGGTGCCGGCAAGGCGCAATTACGCAAAAATTAGTTAATTGTTCGTGAGTACGCCGGCCCCATTGAAAGCACGATCCGAGAGTAATTAAGCTTTGCGTAACGCGAATCCGATAACGATAACTATAAATTCCTATCCACGACGAATCGCGGGAGAGCGCCGCTCGCGCTGTAATTGCGGGGAACTCGTAAAACGAACTTTCTTTCGGAGATAGGGAGCATCCTGTGCCCGTCGTCGGAACCGCTGCAAGGTAAACGCCGGGACGAGAGGAGAGGAGAGGAGAGACGGCACAGAGAAACGTGGCGAAATCCTCAAAAATTAATTTGTCGTTGAAGTGTGTCCGTTTTTTGATTGTGTCCTCGGTACTGAAGAGACTCCTCAAAATCTTGATTATTTACAAAATAGCTTCATCGTGAACTCAAGCAACACCCACCCTCCATCTTGGTTCGGTAATTTCGTTTCTAGAAATATTAAGATTCAGATTCGTAATCGGCGACCTTGAGAACCTTGAATCACAAATCTGTGGTTGTAAGGAAGAACGCCGCATGTAACATACTTTCACTTTCAGGATATTGCCGTTTAAAGTTTCGATTCTTTGACATAGGTCATCGGTTAAATTGCATTATTCTTTTTACTAGATACGTAAATCCTTCACTCTAAAGCCGAATGATTGCACAAACTGGAATTTTTTGAAATTGTGACATGCGGCGTTTTTCCTTGCGACCACAGAAACGTTCGATGAAATCCAGGAGCGTCTTCAGGTTTTGATCACGTGTTCAGGCGATTAGGGTCCATCCAGGAGAGAGAGAGAGAGAGGTGAGAGTGTCGTGTGTGGAGAGATCGCGAAGAGATGCTCCTCTTCCCGCGTCGTCGGGAAATTCTCGCAAGAAGGAAAAGCGGTCGGGTAACGTTTTAACAAACGATGCCCGGTGGCCGTTTACCGTCAGCCTGTCCGTCAGTCTGCTCGTCCGTTCGTCCGTCGATCCGTCCGTCTACCTGTCTGGCAGTTCGACTATAGGTACGAACGCATAGGTGGAACGACGGGTTCGCGGGGCGTACTTTTTTCCGAACACAGACCGATATACGTCTAGCACGGATTGATATATGTCTATCCGTGACGCCCGGCTACGTATGGATTTTACGGCGCGTAGCTGTCTGCCAGGGATGCTTGATGGCGGCCGCGGAGGCAGATTCATCTTTGGTGTGAATTGGCCGGAGCTAAATAAAGCTGCTCCGATGAGTCTCAGCGGGACTCTCGACTCCGATATACTTGGACTTCGTAGATAATTTACCGAGCACGGAACCGTATCGAAGATAGATGCGACTCGTTGATGCGAACCGTCGTGTAACACGCGAATCTCTTCGGACGGATTGTCTGCGATAACCTTATTGAAACAACAGTTTCCCGCAACGAGTTCAATGAAATATTTACCCGTCTCGAAGGCGCAGCCGGCCCGCACCCGAAATAGAGACGCGTTCCTCCTCCGTGCTGCTGGTCCGTTCGATTTCGTCCGAGGACTCGGTTGCATCTGTTCGAGAACAAACGGATCGAATCGCAGAGGAGGCCGGCAAGACGTCGTGAGTGAAATCGCGCGGAACAACGGCAGCTCGTTTTCATCAATTTTCGGAGCGTCGAACCTTCCTCGACCGCCACCCTCTGTTTCCCGACCGTCGTCATTATCGTCGTAGTCGCCGTCCTCGTCGCCCTCGTCGTCATCGTAGTCGTAGCGATAGCGGTCCTCGTAGACGACGTCTTTGGTGCGTCGGTGGGTGTCAGAGGGCGTCGTCGCGCGAAAAAGATGGAAGATTCTGTGGGGTGAGACGCGGCTGGGTGGAGAATCGGGAAGATGGAGTTGGAGGGTGGCGCGTCGGCTGTCGAGCGAGACAAGGAATCGGGCTTCGTCGGGAGGAAAGAGAAGATAAGGGGTTGAAGCGAAGGATGAAAGGGGGTAGGCATAAGGGGGGTCGATAAAGTAGCGATCGCGCACGGGACTCAATTACACGGTCCGACGCTCGGCGTTCTCTCTCTCTCTCTCTCTCTCTGCCTCGGTCTGTTTGGCGTGCGCGGCCGCGCGCGCTTCCCCGGTCCTTCTCCTCTTCTCGCTCGGCCGCCATCAGCACTCCCCCCCCCTAACCCCCCCCTTCCTCGCTCCGGTTTCCAGGCACCGTTCAACCGGCTCACCCCTAACCTCCCGCCATCCCTCGGGAATCGCTAAAGGGACGAGTCTGCTCGCTTCGAAGCAGGAAATCAGCCAGACAACTCGACGGCAACGCTGTTCCTGTCGCGAGGTTCCCGCGTGCTCGGTTACCTTCGCCAATTTCAGCCCGCACCCTCCGTCCATCGTTGTCGAACGGAACGCTCTTGTTCGGAGCGCCTCGCCTCGCCTCACCCCGTCTCTCGCGAACAGAGCTCTGAAAAAAAGATTCCGCCTCGCGGTAATCCCTGCAAACGCGTTCGCCGAGCACACCGATGCTCGAATCGATTCGCTTCTCCTCTCTCTCTCTCTCCCGTTCTCTTCCCCTTTCTCCGTTCGGAATATTTACTCGAGAACGACCGCACAAATCCTCTCGCGGCAAAGACTATTTCCGAGACTAATGGACGACAGCAGGAAGTCCCGTCTTGGCTCCGCTCGCTTTCCGATGTCTCGTTCTCGAGCTCCCGCGCCGACATTGACAATGAAATAGTTTCTCGCGGTTTTGGCAAACTCCGGCCACTCGATCTTACAGCCTCCGGGTCTCCGTCCGAGTAACGAGGAACTTGTGCGCTTGCTCGCGCATCCGTAAACGATGGGTCAATCGCGGAGGCGAAGGGCGGCCAGATGGCAGCAGAGCTATCCGAGCTCTAGCTACGGGAAGACGCGCAAAGCGTTCCGCAAAGTCGCCGGTTTCCCTTGTACCTCGTAGAGGACTCGGCTGGAATATAACCAGCGATCGATGTTTCCTGAGCGTTTAAGAATATTCCGACGATACGACAAGATTCGTGACTGGAACTGTTTCGCTCGGCAAGGTTATTGCTGTCTGGCAATCGATCGTTTCAATTATCCTGGATCCATTAGAGGAAACGACAATCTCGACCGACGGGAACGATATCCGCACTGGGACCGTCGACGTGGAGATCGTCGACGGTCGAAAAACGATCGAAAGAATCCGTGGATCGCGATGCGACCAGATGAAAGAGAAGAGCGGGTCAGCCAGGGTTCCAGAAGTGGAAGTGGAAACACGGTTCGAACACGGGACGGAGAGGCGGGGGAGAGAACGATTCGGTAGTGAAATATGTTAAGAGGTCGGCGTAATGCCTTTCTTTCTCCCCTTTTAAAAATCGAGTGTATGAAACGAGCCAGACAATAATATTTCACATGCCGCGAGGCTAATTGAATGCTACCACGGTAGTTCTGGTCCTTAGCAGGCCCTCGGGAGTTCTCGCGCGCCTCCGTCCCCGGCCCTCACCCATCGCCCCACCATCGTCCCCCGTTGCACCCCAAGATTTTTTTCTCCTGTTCGCTCTTCTAGATCCTCCTGCATCGTTACCCGCTTCCGTCGGTACTGCGGCTACGGTGGCACCGATTCACCGTCGCGCAGGTCCCGTGTCAGACCCATTCGTGGTCCATTCGCTTTCGGGGAAGGAGTTCACCGGAGGAGAAGAGCGAATCTCTCTTTCTCTCTCACCCTCGCGAACGATCGTGGAGCAAGAGAAAAGGCGGAGGAAGAGGAGGACAGTGGAGGAAGAAGAGGAGGAGGAGGAGGGATTCCGGGCCCGCCGTGCGAGAGGACAATAATTAACCGGCGGTTAGTTTACGTCGCCCCCCCGTGGTTTCAGGGCTCTATACGCGCGTACCTAAGGCACAGAGGTTCCCAACCCGGTCCCCCGAGAGTGCACGTTTACGTTCGAGACACATAGAAACTGTAAGAGCGTCGATCACGGCGACAAAAGCTGACGATTGGTCATCCAGCGTTGCTCTGCTCGCTGTTTATAGGGGTGTGCGAGAACCCGAAATATCGGGAACCCGATGGTCGGGGCGAGTCGAGACGAGGTCGAGTCGGGTCGGGTCGGGTTCCTGAAAATTTCGAGATTCCCGAAAATTTCGAGAATATGACATAAGACACTCTTGAAAAGAATTCGTGATGGACAACATTCTTTCAATTTCGAAAACATCTAGAATAAAAAATCCGAAACTATGAATGCATTCATTAAACAGAATATAAATGATTATTGGGTTCTCGAAATTTTCGGGAATCCCGATAAATTCGAGAATCTCGAAATTTTCGGGTACCCGTCCCGATCTCGAAAAAATTTCGTGTTCCCGCCCCGACCCGATATTTCGGGTTCTCGCGCACCCCTAGCTGTTTATAAGTAAACGTTTCCGTTGGAAAAGGGTGTCCTTGGATCGTCGACGAGATCGATCGAGCCAGCTGTATTATTAAACTGCGTATTAAAATGCATTCAAGGATGTCAATATATATTGTCTTGAATTTATCAAGATTGTTAAGGAAGAAAAGGATCTCACATATGACGACGGTTTCTTGCAATTGATGTTAAAAATTTTTATTTTGCATAAAGATCCGCAGTCTATTCATGCTCGTCGATCGGCGGGACTAGCGACGGGAATCTGGATCGTGTTTTAAAACAGTATTATTCATTGTGAAAGAATCAACTTGTGAATGTTCTTTCACGAAATCAGCACGAGATTGGACGGTTGAGAACGTCGGAGCCTCGCAAGCCGAGATTTATAAATGCGCCTGTCCGTAGGTGTAGCGTGCGAAGGAGGGTCACACCTTCTTATAATTATTAACGCGACAAATGAGGCAGTCCCGTAGCTCGTATACAATGCGAGATTGGGTACGACGATTCGATTCGTTTCGATTCGCTCGTTTTTCGATTCACGCTCGAGTAGTGGGCTTCGCCTTTGGTTTCTCGCTCGTTCGTTCGTCCGTTGGCCCGTCCGCTCGGACATCGGGGGAACGGGAACAGGCCCGATACCGAAATTTGTCGGAGCAAAAACACGCGAAAGTTCTCGATACGATTTTCCGTTGTCCTGGGGAACTGTAGCGGGTGCGTAGCTCCTTTCCCGCGGCTACGGCTGTCGCTTCTGACGCCATCGCGCGTCATTCTCGTTAGCGTTATCGATGTCGTGCCGGTGCAATCGACTGCCGTGTTTCGAAACTTGACAAATCGATTCGCCTCCCCTCCCCACCCGGTGATCCCCCCGGTTCCTCTACCCTTTCGAAGTCGTCTGGAGCGGCGGAGGACGGAGGACAAGCGACGAGGACGACCCTCGCCCTGCTCGTTGCGACGCCGACGCATCGCGTGTCCCTCCGCGCTGTCCCTCGCCGTTTCATAGCCTGTCGTTTCTCGATTGATTTGTGGGCAGCGAAGTGTGGGCGTGGTCTCGGTTTTCGAGCGATAAATACCTGCGCGAGATTTTCATCTCCTCGAATTCATAGACACCTGCTGCCCGAAGTCTTTTCACACGGCCGGCCCTTCTTCGAGAACGACCCTTCTCCTCCTCTTCTCGCTCCCCCGGACGTTTGTTTTCCTTTTTTCTGGCCCTGTGACGCGGAGGCCCACACGTTCGCCGAGTCGTCACGGTAGTTCATCGCGTTGAATCGATGATCGAGATCGAACTCGGCCGGGACCCGCTCTTCGAGGTATAGATTCCTTTGGATCCCGAACCAAGCGGCGGTTATTGCTTCAACGGAAACATCGAGAATCATTTTTATGGCGAGCGAGCGAAAGAGAGGGGGAGAGACAGGGAGGGGTGGTCCGTTCAGGCGGAACGAATCGAATCGAAATCGCTGCGAGGGACGGTCAGCGCGCGAGCAACGTGGAACCGAGTCGCAGGAGATGGTGGAAGGGTGGCCGCGAGAGAGAGCTGAACGAAACACGGTCGTTCGTACCTCTTTCAGGTTTCGTGGATTTCTTGTTGGTTATCGGCAGCGAATGGGCCGATTATAATTGTAAATGCTACCATAAACCAAGCCTAATGCCGGCAGGAGGAGAAATGAATTGGCACGTTGGGGTTAAGCTCCGCGCGGAATCCGCGGGGGGTCGCACGATGAGCGCAGGGTCGGCGAGTGTTGTGAATGGTCCTGAAGAATAACGTCGAGGCCCGAGGGCCCAACTCGGTCATTAAGTTGCGCGCGGCATTAAATCATCGTTGCTGTCATCATCCTCGTTATCTACCGCCTCCGCCGATTCTTATGTTAGTCCCAGCTATTCGTAGCTTCTCGTTTCTCGCTCTCCGCTCCTCCCCTCTTCTCTTCCCGCGACCGGTATCGATTCCGATCGATTCGAATCGGCTCGCGCTATCTCTTCCGGCGAGAGAACGCGAAGAGCGAGGAAGGGGGGGCAGAAAGGGGGGAAAGTGTCGCGAGATGTTCTCCGGCCTGGCAGAGTTTAGAGTTTAGGGTCTCTCGCCTCGCCACGGAACGTTGGGTTACGATCGCTCGAACGAGCATAGGTGCAAGAGACACGGTAGGTGTATGAGTTAGGCTGGCGCGTTTCTCCGCGGGGGGGTACGTCAGTGTCCCCCGGTGTTAGCCGGGTAACGCAAGGTTAGGCCATTCGTTCCTAGCGTTCTCTTTCTTCGTCGTTCTCTGTCGGTGGCACGGCGCGGCGCGGAGTCTTCGCAGCCTGCCGGTCACCGCATTCCAATCTGGCCAAACCTCTTTCTCTCGCTTTGGGCTCCCTCGTCCGAGTCACCGCGCGCACACCACCCTTCTTCACCCTCCTCCACCCTCCCCTCCGCCCCACTCGGTATATCCATTCGTAGCGAGCATACGTTGCAGGCCTTCTTCGAGGCTTCAAGCCTTCTGACACTCTCGTATACCGGTGGTATCATCGTAGTTGGCTGCAGCCTTTAAGCTTTTATCCCTCTCCAGCGGAGAAGATAACATCGGCTCGGTCCTCTTCTCGGCTCGCCAGCATTTAGAATAAGAGAGGAGACCCCACTGAGCGAAGCACCGCGGTGGGTATTCCGGGTACAACCTGCCACTCGTCAGCCCACCCTCCTTAGCGCGCGGGTGTCTCTCTCTCTCTCTCTCGCTCTCTCTTTCTTCCCCCCTCGCGCTCTCTTCTTCTCCCTTCCTCACGCCTTCGCTCTTTCTTTCTTGGTCTCGCGTTCGGTTTCGCGCACACCGAACCTCGCGTCCTCGTGCGTCCACACGCACACTCGCTTACGTGATTTTCTACCTCTTCTCTCTCTCACTCTCTCCCTCTGTCTTTCTTCCTCCCCTCTCGGCCCCGCGCGTTTAACCGCGACCACCACAAGTAGACTGCGGATCTTATGCTTTCACGACAACGATGAGTAGCTGCAGTTTGACACAGTGTAAAGATCGAAAGAATCGAGAGTTAAGAATTATTCAAGGAAAACGTTCTCAAGTGACTGGTACGTCTTGTCTTATAAAAGATGCAGACATTTTTTCCCGTGTAATGATCCGCGGTCGAACCGAGCAGATTCGTCTACCTTGGGAACTCTTCTTCTGCCACCAATCTAAACTCGATCGACGTACCGCGCAACCAGAATACGCGATCTACGCGGCCGATAGCCGACGCGGTTCCGATCAAGGCAAACAAAAAATGAAGGAGAAGATAATACAAAACGAAACGAGCAGGATACGTCCTTCTAGAAAGCCCGATGCATTCTAAATACGCCCGATATCTCGCGCCGACGAGTCCGCTGATGCCACGCACACGCCTCGAACGTTAACGCTTCTGACGTTCCGCTCTCGCCCCTCTCTTCAGAATCCCCGAAGCCGAAGCGAACACCTTTCGCGAGACGAGTCGCGATTCTTTCTATCTCTGCTATCGCCGAACGATCCGCTCGCTGCGCCACGAACGAAACAAGAAAAATTGTCGTTGGAAGCGGATACATATTAAGCACCGGCGATCGTGCAAGCGGTTCGCCGTCGAGCGACGAAAATTGATGGATGACCAACCATCGAGGGTTGTCTGATCGTCCACAATGAGACACCGGGACTTACGCACCCGCGTTACTCACTCTGGATCAGACATCTTCAGGGTGATACACGTCCTTCGGGAGGATGATCCTCGAGGTCATTGGAAGTAACTTTTCCCGTTACGAAAATGTTCTCCGCGGCTTCGTTAACACTAAACCTACTTATAAAAATGACAAGATTGATCTTATTTAGACTCTGTGCGGCTCTTGTAACAATACGTGCTCTACTAAAGAGATTTACACAATCAATTCTTATAAAATCCGGTCATTTTGACCGGTGGTGGTAGGTTTACTGTTAAATAGTTATCAACGTCTGTATCTGTGTTTCTCGTTAATAGCTCCTTCGAAAAGGAAAAGGTTTCTTCAAACGATACTTTGGGTATCCCTCTTTCAAGGACATATATTTTTTGGGCATCTTCTATTGTGTATTGGGGTGCAAAATGTAGGAATTTCTATACAATTCTTAATTATCAGTAATTGTTATATCAACTTGTGTTCGATCGCTTCACCTCGGGATCCAATAAAACTCCAAGGACATGAAAATATGAGAATGAAATGCTTAGTCCGATAGACTAACAATAAGTCCGATATTTTGTTGCGATCGCGACGAGTGTTTGTCCGACGATTACTACCGTGGGCAGAGTATACCCCTCGCGGATTCTAGGAAGCGAGTGGGCATCGCGAATGGTCCGCGAGACGCGCGCTTCCACGTCGGTGTGTCGCAATTATATTCGCTGGTGCGGATCGAATGGCGTTTCCCAGCGACAAACTAACGCGCCGGTGGGAGGGCGATCGCGGTTAAAACGTTTCTTTCGTCGATAAATAATTTTACGAGGTGGCCATTCGCCGGAATAAATATCGTTAGGAGGCGTAGCGTGAAACCGTTTGAGCAAAACGAACAGTCTCTCGTTTCATGGGAGCTACTCTCCACAGACGTTCCTTTTATCCGTTTATACCGAGCTAACAAGATGTTTCACGGATCACCGTACTGCCACGGGATCAGATACGCTTTAGAGGTCTCGAAGCCACATTTCACCTCTCCGGTTTGACGAGCGACCCAACTCGAAACTCTGCATACCATTAGTACAACGTTTTCGTGCTCCTCGAGATTCTTTGAGCACCTCTCGCTCTCTCTCTCTCTCTCTTTCTCTCTCCGAGAGATCTCTTCGCCGTCAGAAGAGACCGAGACTCTTCCTTTTTCTCGCGGTGGCGACGAGCGACGAGCGACTTCCGTAAACGTCGCGAATAATCTGTTAACTGCGTCGTAACTGATTGTCGACTCTGCATCCGAACGACGAACGTGATACGTCTTGTTCTCTTGGTTGTTCGTCGACGGTAGTTGTCGAAGCAACAACAACGCCGGTTACGTTGTTCTCGACGATGTTCCGCAGCCACGGAAAGCCTTTTTTCGGAGCACGGCGACGGGGGTTCTCGTAATATTTGAAGAGGCTTACGACGAGGATAGCTCGAGTGGATCCGAAACACTTGCCCCGCGCCGTGTGGAGCCAGGAAAACACTCGACCATTCGCCGTAACGAAAACACTAATTTGCCTTTCTCGACGCCGCGCCGCGCCGCCATGCTTCCTCTCGAATATTCTTAGAAGTATGAGAGAATGGAGTAATGACGGTCACTTAAGGAGTAGCTATTATGAAACGAAAATCTGGGCGGAAATATTTATTTTAAAGATGCGTTTCATCAATTTTAATTATTCATCTATCCGTACAATCAAAACGAAATTGGTTTTATTATTTATCCAAGTAGTCGTTGAAATAAAAAGAAATATATAAAAAAAATCTTTTCAAAAACCACGCTCATATTAAAATGCAGTGGAGAAAGGAGAAAATCATTTTTTTCCTGATTCTCCATGAAATACCGAGTCTAGTTAAATGATTAATTACATTTTTATCCAAAATTTTAAGCAATTAGTTCAATATTCTTTTAGAAAATTAGTGTCGGAATAGATACAAAAATTTAATATAAATTTAATAAATTTAAATAAAAGCGTGGAGCGCTAAACTATATTGACGTTATCTTCGCGCTTTTGTTTTTGTAGTCATTAATGTCATGATTTTA
This sequence comes from Lasioglossum oenotherae, assembly GCA_028455765.1. Lineage (NCBI taxonomy): Eukaryota > Metazoa > Arthropoda > Insecta > Hymenoptera > Halictidae > Lasioglossum > Lasioglossum oenotherae. Next base: position 1,120,886 of record CM052299.1, on the reverse strand, counting down.
TTTAAATTTATATTAAATTTTTCTATCCATTCCGACACAAATTTTCTAACTGAAGAAATATTGAACAAATTGCTTAAAATTGGGTAAAAATATTATTCATTACTTAACTGGATTCGGTATTTTATGGAGAACCAGGAAAAAAATTATTTTCTCCTATTTAGTGCATTTTAATATAAGCGTGATTTTTGAAAAGTTTTTTTATATGTTTTATTTTGTACTTTTATTGTCATCGGAAGCAAGAGTGTATACAAAAATTTCAGCAAGATTGGACTACGGGAAGAGATTTAAAATTCGATCAAAAGATTTAACCTATAAAACAACAACACGGCAAGTTAAAGCGTGGTAAAAAGATATCTTTATTGACTTCCATTACCCTTGGTCTTGTCGTACCAGTGGTCATATCGCTGTCATCTTTATAATCTTTGTTGTCTTTGAATAGACATGGAATGCACGATGCAATCAAAATTATTGTTTCCACGTCATTTTTGTAGAGATATCAAAATCACCTCGATCCTTTCAATGGAACCACCCCCCTTTTAAACACCTACGATGATAGTCTCTTTCATTAGATTAAACGATCACAGTTCCTTTCATTAGGAATTCAGTGAGTTTAATTACTCAAGGTCGTTCTCAAGGCGACAGACTTCACATTCACAATTTGTGATCATTAGACTGCGGATCTTTGTGCAACATAAAAATTGTCTGCATCGATTGCAAAAAATAGAAACGAAATTGCATGTTATTTTTTCCCTTGATCATTTTAATAGACAAGAAATCATATATTGACATCTTCAATTTGAAAAATATTTCAATGCATCCGCATCTAGCGATCGCTCTCCTTAACCTTTAAAAATTTGCTTCTCTAAATTCCTCAGGACGTAACCGAGTGAACTCGAGTACGAATCCGAGTGTCGTGGGTGGAAACGGGCCCCGCATCGAACGAGTCGGTAGCTAAAGGATCCTCCGTTCGAGGGTTAAGCCGCGCATTACACGGTTTCTGTGTTCGCTAACTATTTCTCCCGGGTCTCTCTCTCCCTCCGTCCAGGAAAAGTGGTTGTCCCTTTGGAGGGCATTCGAAATACTTGGGGCGCGGCGGCTCGGCGTGAAGAATCTCTTGTTTTGACGTGGACGATTTCGACTCGCGACCGAGATTAAACTGTTTACGGTTAAAACTGCTGCGAATTACACGCATCCGGCTTAATCCTTGATTTACGAGCGAAAGAACGAGCGAGAGGGGCGCTACCGGCTGATCCCGATCCCCGTGGAGAATCGAACTGTGAACGAAGGGCGCGTTTGGCGCACCCTTGACTCGTGCCACCGTGGATCCCCGATCCTCGCCGATCCTGAGGCACGCGCGATTCCTCGCGTAACCGTCACGCTTATCTACGCAATTAATTTTGCAGTTTCAACGGGGCCTTCCTCTCTCTCTCGCGCTCATCGAATCTCTCCGGCTCTCTGAAATTTCTCAGAGGTTATCGAACGCGCGGAGCGCCTCCGAGCAGAAATTTCCGCGGGCTGGATCGCGTCGTCGCTCGTTCATCGACATCGACAGGCAGGTACGCGGCTTCCACGTAGGCCACGTAGCTAAACGAGCACGCGAATAAACGCGATAAGTCGTTCAACGCGATAGAGAACCCGATTCGAAGGCAATAAATCCTCCGATAGCGAGATTTACGATTCGAGAAGAGGGACGCGGGGAGTGCCGGGATCGGGAATAGAAACGAGAACAGGAACACGGGAACGGGAATGGGAACGAGAACGAGAACGGGAACCGAAGGCGGCTCGAGAGAGAGAACGAGGGAGAAGCGTGAAGAATTTAATGAAATCGGTGTTGCGATTTTTTCTAGCGCGACGTCTCTAATCCACGGATTAGAGATCGAATCGACGTCCGTGCAGAATCGAGGCTTTACGATCCTCGAGCGACCCCGCGTTGCTACACTTTCTGCACCGCTGCTGCACCGCCGCGCCGCGCTCTTCCGCCTCGAAACTGCGCTTTTGTACGCGTACGCACCCTCTTGTCCTCGGCGTTTTCCAAGCTCCGGACGAGAAAGCGTTGCCTCGCCGCGAATAATCGAGCTTATAGAAAACGCGGAACAAGTATCCGAGTATAAAGGCGAATTAGCGGGCCCGGTGTGCGCCGGCTCCGCTCCGGCCCGAGCGCGCGAGTGCTAAACGCGAGTCGGACTTAAGAAAGTGCGCCGAGAGAGGCCACCTAAAGTAAATTGATTCAAATTAGTTCCCAATAGCATGTAATAACGCGCGTTCCCGCGGCGTCTCTGTACCCTTCTATTTCGCCTTAGATAGGTCATTATATCGGCCGCCGCCTAATACTTAGGTCGATAGGTGATACAACGTCAGAATTATTGCTTGCATACCGGGTGAACCATCACGTACGCGCGGAGCCCCGCGTAACGTCCACAGAAATTGCAGACTCACCGAGAGATAGCCCGAGACAAACGTCGAATTAAACACGAACGTCCACACTTAAATTCGCCGGGAGTCGCAATTCGATTATTACCGGGCCGCGTGATCGAACGAATTTCACCCCGATTCTTCCTTCTCCCGCCCTCTCTACTCGTAGAATTGTACACTGATTCAACCTGAACTTTCTTTGTTGACGTGATTATCGGACTGCAGATCTTTATGCATTTATTTGAACATTTTCGAACAATGCTGTAATACAAAACTCCACGGAATTCAGTATGATTTTTATTTATTTCAGATCGATTTATTAATTATTCCGATCTAGAAATTGAAAATTGTCTCGAATTCAAAAATGTCTCGTAGGAAACTTTTTCTGTTTCGTGGGGGATGTAATCTAGTGCCGCTATTTTATTTGTAAGTGTAGAATTATACAATTTTTTATACACTATTCGGTGCAACTCAAATGATTGATTGACAAATGACTTATTGGAATCATTGATTTATTCAAATTAGACTATGTTCGGTTTAAGACTTAATTTTCTACGTGATTCTTCGAACTCAATTTTTCCGTGTTTCGAGAAAACTGAACGCCAGCAAGGTTGAAGTCATTTAATCGGCAATATGTTGCTTCCCGGCATGAAGGACGCATGAAGGATGCACGAAGGACACATGAAATATATACACACAATTCCTGTTCGTGAAAAATAGTTTGGTCGCGGCGTTAGCTGAGCTCGAAATGCTTCTGGACCGTTATAAGGGTTAAGACACCGTTGAAAATCGCTCGACGAATTATCCCCCCAGTGATGCCGGTGATTCGAGTATATCGAGCGGAGTCGGGACAGTGGGTCGGCTGATAAATTCGATCGATTCGTCGAAGGCGCATGGCGTGGGAAGACGCGCGGAGAACCCGGCGGAATAAAATCGACGAAATTTTTACGATTCGCGTCATCTGTCCAAACAGCCGAAAGCATCATGCAACGGTCGGCCCATAAAGTAGCTCGTAAGTTTATTACGATCGTTATTAGGCCGATGCATAATATCCTTGCTATTTACTGCCGCGATATCGGATCCGATATTGCCACGAGAAAAATGGATTCGTTACTCGGGTATGGTTCCGCGACTCGGGGAATATGCCACCGCGAACTCTCTCGGGCTGAACCGGGAACTAGGTCGAGGTTCGACGGTTCGAGTCTTCGAACTGCTCCTCTCGAAGAATCCTCCGCCAGGCTCGATCTTTCCCTCGATCGAGCCCCCGTCGTTCCTCGGATTTCAACTTTTTACCGGACCGACTCAATTCCGCCGGACAATTTCAATAGTTGGGAAAGTTTATTCGGCTATACGAGGCACGTGACACGGCTACACGGCTTGGCGCGGCTTGGTTGCGTGATGGTTCGCCGACGAAACACACCGGCTTCGAGTCAACCCCTTACGTAAGATATTCGGCGACATATGCGTACGTGCGCGAAAGCAATATGCAGGGGGAACGAGAGGCCAGGCCAAGAAAGAGAGGAACCGAGCGAAACGGTACGGAACGGTATGGAACGGAGCGGGAGGACGGCCTCCGAAACGGGATAGTTCGGCCACAGCTTGCGGGGATGCGAGCCTTCGAGCGCACCCCACGAATGTTAACGCGCCGCATTAACTTCGTATTGGTTAGAAACGCGAGCTCCAGCAATAATTCTGATAACACAGCATGTTGTCGCGTTGCCCGGCATACCAAATGGCCGCGCCACAACGCGCCACGCCACATCGCGAACCCGCTACCCTTCATACTTATACGGAAGACGCCCCCAAGTTTACCCTCCGATCCCGGCCCCCGTCCTCCGGCCAACCTCCGCGCGTGTTCCTCTCTCGATTCATTCGGCATTTTCTTTTTTCAAAACCGCGGCGCACAGTAGGTCGTTGGATTCGTCCTGACATCAGTTACGATGCTGTGAAGCCAAAAATATTTGTTGTCTCTCATAATGTCAATGTGACTCTGATTTTCCAGAAGAAGAAATATATCTCTTTTTTCATTTTTTAAATGCTCTCATTTGAAACATTTTCGTATTTGATCATCCAAACTGCGTGAACACTGATGTGGAAGAAGCAGAGGTGCGCCAGGCCCGACTGTGCTTCGGGTCTTCCGGGTAAACAAAAATTACCCGAGTACAGTGTACCCGATTGATGTGACTTTCGGGTATGCGGATGATGTGACTTTTTTATCCCCATTACTTTCCCCTTGGGCGGTCGATTGCGCTACAAGGAAATTAAGGTATTAGGGTATTTAGCCCGGCGTTGGTAAGGTGGGGTCTCACAGACCCACCGAATAATATATTGCATTGTAGAAATAAATACCTTTTTCATAAATATAAGATTAGGTATTGCTTAAGAGGCTTGTAATTTATCAGAGTAAAAACGTAGATCCACGAAATTAAATTTTTATTATTCAAAAATACTTAACAACTGCCACGCGTTGTTACAATGTTGCAATCAATCTAAAATCGTAATAACACCAAATCATAACGCCGGGTTAAATTGGGGTTTTATGATACTCGATGTATCATTCTCAGGTATGGAATAGCATTAGTATTTACGATACAACAATTTCCCGCTAAGCACTGTTGTTTACCCAGGATCGTCGTTTACACTTGGAAAAGTTATCCAAGAAATCTATGATTCGGCACACGTAAAAGAGCGTAGTACCACATTTCGTTTCCTGAGACTCGATACCCTCGAGGTTCCCACAACAATCGCGGGAACACTGTACCCGGGTGTTTCATGAATAGACTGCGGATCTTTATGCAAAATAAAAATCGTTTGCTTCAATTGCAAGAAGCAGAATACGTATGACGATTACTTATTCTCTTGAACGATTTGAATAAATTTAAATTAATATATCAACGTTCTTAGATTCTCTTAATTTCTTTATTGTTTTGAAGTGCGCCAAATCATTTATGCCATGAATGCATAAAATCCCCTGTATGCTCATGAGTAGACTGCGGATTTTATGCATTTATTACAAAAATGGGCACGTGCAATTTAAAGCAGTGGACGAACCACGAAGATTTAAGGGCGTCAGTGTATTCATTTCAGGTTAATAAGACAATTAAAAGAAGAAAGAAATTTCTATTTGGCTCCTGTGTCTTGCAATCAATGCAAACATATTTTATTTTGCTGACAAGTTTCTCCTCGAAGAGCGGCCCGCGACGCGTCGCAGGTTCCGGTGACCCGTGGAAAAATGTCATACGAGTTTTCGAGTTAGCCTGTCAATTTCGGGATCGAGTATCTAGGACGGTCGATCGCGGTTCTACGGCGACCGTAACGCACTTTTCCCTCGGATAAGGAGTCCTTAAGCGGGCGAGGTGCCGTAAAAATTTGCGAGCACACATCTCCGGGTAAAGAGAGATGCGGAGACGAGACGGTTTCCAGGAACGTTACCGATCCGTATACGTAACGGCGAACGTTCCCTAATAAATTACGCGTATCGCGATCCTTCGACTCGCCCTCCTTTCGATCGAGTCTTCTTTTTCCATAGCTAGGCGAGCTCCTTCTCACGGAGCGTTTAGGATCGTTAAATTGCATCGCCTCGAAAACAGCGCAGCGCGCGGCCCGAGATGAATCGCGCGCGCCCGACCAACCTGGCCGAGCGGGCCCGCACGCCCGCTCGAGAAACGTTTCACGTGCAATCGTTCGGTTTTTATGGTTGCTTTTTGTTTTCACGTAAATTGATCCGTCGCGACACGAGAGCAACACAGGGGTCGGCGCATTCTATGGTTTCAACGGCCGATCGTTAAATTTGAAAAAAGATCGAGGATCCGCCTACCCGACGCGACGGCCGATAGTGGCTCGCGGAGCACTGCCACCAATTAGTATACCCGGTGACCATTAAACTTTACGTACATATACGTACAGAATAGGCGGCGCACTGGCGTATCCTCGAGGTGTGACCGCTTTCCAATCTCTTTCTCGAGATGGACATGTTCCACTTCCGCTCTTAAGCGATACAGGTTCTGTGCACTCCATGTTCACCCTTTCGCAGATCGTATTCGGCTTTTTGCAAATAAACTCACCTTTCTGCAGTCCAAATTCACCCGTTTGCTTCTCCACAAATTCGTTTCCTTAAATTATTTGTAATCGAACGTTTATTCTTCCTAAATCATGTTTCTCCTCATTTTCTCGTTGAAGGTCACACGAAGGTCAACATGTCGTCCATTTAAAAAAACTTCCTTGATCCTGAGAAACTTTGTTCGCCTATCACCATATTTGCCTCTTCGAACCCCGAATGCCTTTTTCATATCACAACGAATGAACGAGGTATTGAAGATGGTCAAGTCAGGCAAAATACCCTGTACGTAAATGCAATCTTACAACCTTTGTGGTTCAGTAAAGTATAAACAAACTCCATGCAGAGAAGTGTGCTTGTGGAATTGCTTCTCACCTATAACAACGAGATACATAGGTGTTCTCTGCGAACATCTAGAGGTGTCGAATGCGAGATACTCGTTCAGGCGGGTCAATTTTGTACTGTTTAACCCTTTGCACTCGAGTGGCGACTCTGAGGCGCCTCTAAAAATTGTTATACCATTATTTAAACTAATTTGTACATTATATTATAAAATTTGTACTTAATAAGTTACTAAACATTTGAAGTATTCAAGTATACACAGTCGGCCAATAGACAGTTGGCGCGCCGGGCCGACTGTGCCAACTCGCGTCTAGGTCGCGCCCTGATTGGTCCGTGTTTTTCGTTAATAAATCCTAAACAAAGGCGCGGATAACATTTTTGCAAAGGAAAATGTTGCTTCAAATGATCTCAGGAACCTCCCATTTCCGGCTGTTGAAGGAATTTTGGGACACCCTGTATAATTCTTACTAAATTAATGCAATTACCAGAGTTTGGGTTCGATTCACTGCACCGTTTAAGAATTATAGCAACTTAAAGTTTGCACATTTTAACACGTCTTCGTATGGAGAATTCATAAAATTCCACTTCCAACCCTATTTGAACCTTGAAAAAAACGCGACTAGACACTCAAAAAAAAATATATACTCATGAATGGGTTTCATTGCCAATATATTGATGGATTTCGAATTTCTTGTACTGTTGTCTCACATTGTACCCCCAGAACATCCTTAGCCGCCCAAACTCTGCTTAAACAAGGACAAAATGCCGCGCCCCGCAACCGTATCTCGACCCAAAATTTAGTTAGATTCTAGTTATTTGCTAGTTTTGTCACGTGATTATCCTTCCACCTTAACTCAAGCAAAGAGTTAATCCTTGCACAGTAGTTTTCCCATTGTTTTATGAAACGCGTACGGCGACGGCGCACAGTGGACAATTTGGTCGAAATTCGATACAAAATCAAAGAACTTTCGATAGAAATGAGGTAGAGCGATGAAATATTTTCAAAATTAAAGCCGAAACTTTGCAGAATATGGGAAAAATAGAGAGATTATGGTACGAACGTTTTTAAATCTTGAGAAAATTCGTTAAACATGTAGAATTTCAAGAAATCGATTTTGCAATATCCTGAGGTCGTAGACAAATTTTGAGATCAGATTTGAAATCAGCGTGAAAAAATCTACGGGAGATGATGTATAGCATATTCAACAAAAATTTTTTCCGCGCGTGGTATTGGAAAAACCACATGTTTCTTGAAATTGTGCAAGTTTAACGAATTTTCTCAACGTTAAAAATCGTTCTTACCATAATCTCCCTATTTTTCCCATATTCTGCAAAGTTTCAGCTTTAATTAAAAAAATAACATCGCTTCTTTAACATCAGGAAATCGTAACCCTCAGCAAAGAAGTTTCACTTCAAAATTTCATCGTTCTACCTCATTTCTATCGGAAGTTCTTTGATTTTGAATTGAGTTTCGACCAAATTGCCCACTGTGGGCGGTTGTCGCGTTTTCTGCGCCACTCGATCGGCACGTTTCGCGTCGGAGCGATCCGCAGTGGAACGGTTGAAAAACGCGGAGCTTGCAAGATTGACGATTTCCCGAAACCGTGTCGACAGGAGGAAGGAACGCGCGGATCGAACGGCGTGTAACGGTGGAACGTGGAAAATTGGTGGACGAGAGGCAGGCTTCGACGCCACTGTGTAGGCCGGCACGTAGGCGGTTAGCGTTGTACGTGCAAATCCCGCTGTAGTGTGTTCGCGCGTGCCTTTTTCGAGTGTGTGCGTCGGAACGGCGAAATTGCCCGGTCGAACGTCCAAGGAAAGCTCTCGAGCATAGGCGAAACGTGGGTGTATATAGTTCGATAGCGGAAAGTCCGACTTCGACTCCGGATCAGACTCGGAATCTAAGCTGCGGAAAGCGTGTGCTCGTTTCTACCGAACGGACACGCATTTGGCGCGATTGTTGATCGCGTGCGACGCGAACAGGTACGCCGTGGGCCACGAGCAGCCAAAAATGGCCGAAAACCAAGTAAATAATTAACCCACGCGAAACTTATTGTTAGACTGCGAAAGCAGTGGACAGGTGAAAAGAATTTCGAATACCAACGTGTTGCTGATTGAAATCATGAAAGAAAGAATTAAATAACAGTTGTTGGCTCCTGTTTTATTATAAGTTCGTGCCCGATTTGGATATAAAATTCAATGGTTACATTTTCAAGAATACAGCTTTATTAATCGATTATACATATAGTCGCACACCATTCTTTTCTACAATTAGAAAATCGGGCACGAGAACTTCTGCAATCGTCTAATATAATTTGCCATTTTTTTTTTTATTTTGCACAAAGACCCGCAGTCTATATATTACCGTATTCAGGAATAGTTGAGAAGCAGACTATATTTTTGTTTCTTATTTTCTCCCTTTCAAGAAATTTCTCTTTCATACGATTCTTAGTTTTAAGATTTAGTTTCATAAAATGGTTCGTGAAATGTCCAATATAAAAGTTTAGTTGTTCACTACATTTTCTGTTGTCTGCCATTTCGCTGCCAAAAATATGGTGGCCGTAGGTACGCGTCGCATGCGATTTTAAATCGAATCGAGTGCAACCGCACCCTCGGTCCTTGTTGTTCCTTGTTGCTTCTTGTTGCTCGGTGAGCGGCAAGCAAGCGACGTGTGGTGTGCGGTCGGCGACCACATGCGAGGCCCGAGAGGCGCGTCTGTGCACACGGACGCGCGAGTTACGAAGGTAAGAAGGTAGCTCGTAGCCAGCCAGGAAATCTATCCCGCATCGGCTCCCTTCTCCATCACCAGGACTTTTGCTCACCGCCCTGTAATCATCGCGAGTCGGTGGCGGCGGCCGCTAATTATGTTTCATAACACTTCTTACCCTCACTCGGGAGCATCCACTCCCTTAAGGGCAGCTCATCATTTATTTACATCATATTCGTCCCGAGGGATAACGCAACGGCCTCCACGCCACGGTATACCTGTTCCTCTCTCGTCCTCTCTCTCCCTCTCTCTCTCTCTCTCTCTCTCTCATTCTCTCGCCCTTGCCTTGCCCCTCCTCGGTTAGGTTCGTTTCGTTTCTGCGCGATACCCTCGACAAAAAAGCCCCCGCGTCTCGACTTTGAACCTGCAAAAACCACCGTTTCGAAATCCGACCATCGTTCCACGTACTCGATCGATCAATCTGCATACGCCTATTGGATCGCGTGGTCGATATCAAAATCTCAATGTCGCGCGTCGGTGCCCGGATTTGAACGGGTCCCATGGAAATCACCGACACAGATTTCTCCGACACGGTTTTCGCCGACAACATTTCTCCGAAAATAGCTTCGGCTGACAGCGCCTTTAACCGACAACGAATTCGATCCACAACAACTCAAGACGACTACAGTATGCATTATCATACAGTATTATCATATGTATTATCATACAGTATTATCATACTGCGTTTCAAGTCGTTGTGGATCAAATTCGTTGTCGGTCAAAATCGTTGTCGGTTAAAGGCGTTGTCGGCCAAATCTGGAGTCGGTGAGATGTCGGCGACAACCGTGTCGGAGAAATCTGTGTCGGTGATTTCCATGGGAACCGATTTTAAACACTGCTGCGATCGTTACTGCCCGATTATGAAGTCTCCGTCGACCAGACGCGGTCGGAGAGATCACGAAATAATAGTTGAACTGTACGATCTAACAACAGCACGGATCCGACGATTTTTCTTAGATCGAAGCTTACCTGACTTGAACAATTAAGCGACATCAATATTGTACAGTTACAAAAATAGTCCTTCTTCTAATAGTTAAACGATTACGAGCAATGAGGCGCAGTTGTATCAGGTTGGCAACTAACAAGGGAAGGACCCCAAGTGTCCGACATCGATTTTGATAATTTTTTGTGAGATTATGGTATATGGATCCCTAATTATGTCTGCAAAATATTAGGTATAGTTACTCAATTGTTTCAAAGATATAAACAATTAAAGTTCCATACCTTTTTAGCGTTCGAATGTGTGAAACTTTAATTGTTTATATCTTTAAAACTACTGAGTAACTACGCCTAATATTTTGCAGACATAATTAGGGATCCATATACCATCATCTCACAAAAAATTATCAAAATCGAAGCCGGACACTTGCGGTCCTTCCCTTGTAAGTTCGCGACCTCCACATTTTCTAAAACAAAGTCATTTACATATATTTTTTAAGCACGAGTATTTCATATCAAATTATTCGCAAAATCCAGAGCTTCCCAATGATATACAGTTCAAAAGGAATGTTCACTGAATGAGGTTATAATGATGCAATAAAATAATTACGAAACAAAAAGTCGCAAATTTAGTTGCCGACCTGATATTCTCTTTTTGCTGCAAGCATTCGAAACGTTGACTTTACAGAGAGTAGCTGTGGGTAGAGCGATCGATGAAGAGGGTTCATTTCGCGGACAAAGTTGGAGAAGACTTTCGGTACGAGAATATTCAACTGGGGGTTCACTGAACTTGAGGCGTACCAACGAATGGTTTGAAATGGAACGCCGCGAACTATCAATTATTTATTTATGGATATCGTGTTTATCGTTTTAATCCTCATAAGTGGTGATGGCGTGCAAAATCACTATTTATCACAGTGATCGCAGAATCACGATCAAGGTCGTGATTTTAACTTCATTCACGCCAGATTCGTGATTTTTTAATCTAGAGTGAATTTGTCACCTGATTCCCAATGACTTTATCTGATGTATATTTTGAATTCGATGTCGTTATTGTAAATTATACAGAGTATGTCTCTGTAACTTCCTCGAAGAACAGTTATGCTCTCCGCCAATCAAAAGCGATCACAAAAATCACGAACCACTGTGAAAAATCACCCTGATTAGAAACAAAAATAGCAATTCACTTCATCCCTTCTCATAAGTTCCTAGAATTGAAAGTATGACTGATAATTTTATTTGAGATTAATATCCAGGTGACTCTTGACTTCATTTCGAGTAACTTTTTCCTTTGTGAAAACGTTCTCGGCGGCTTGGTTAAGGAGTTATTAACGAAAATCACGGGCTAATCACACCGCGGCTACAGTGGGCGGATTCCAGCCCGCCTAACGCCAACGCCCTATTCGTCAGTCCTGTTTTTTCGCAAATAACTCCTTAACGAAGCCGAGGAGAACATTCTCGTACAGGGAAAAGTTTCTTCAAATGACCTCGGGAACCTGTAGAAACAATGTCTCGAAGATATTCGAGCTGTCGATCATGCTTATCGAGGGTTCGAAGCTACCTGCGAAATATTCGAGGCGTTCACCGAGCGAAATTATTGTCGGATTTGTTCGCGTGCCCTATTCGAAAGTTGAACGATTTCGGACGGCGCGAAATTAAGCGAGCGGAGGACTTTTAAGAAAGGTTGGACGACGATCCGAGGCGGGATTCGGCTTACGGTTAACCGCCGTCTAATAGGCGTTCGTGCCCCTCGATTGATTTCAGGATTATCCGGTTCTGGTTCTGCTTCTGGTTGCCAACTGCGATCATACCCATTTCTTTCGGCCACCGCCGTCGACGTCGCTTCCTTCTGTCTCTCCTCGTCGCACCTTCGCCTCGGCAATCCTAAACCTACGCTTCGTATAGCCGGCAAATTGGTGGCACTTCTGCGGTCGAGCGATTAAGTGGTTTCAAGAGATATCCTCCGAGAAAATTGGCGAGGTGGAGAGCGGACCGAGTTTTAATTAACGTTCATCTTTCCTCGTGCTTTTAGAAAGACTCGCCTCGCCCTGCCTCGCCCTGCCTCGCCCTGCCGCGCAGCCCGCGAGTCGCGCAAATTACTTCAAGCTCGGGAACACTTTATAAATTCGAAGCGGAAAAAATTCGTCCCTCGGGAGTTCTTCAAGCTTTCCCCGATGCTCCTCCGTCGTCGTTCGATCGTTCCGAAGCATCCGTACGCACAAGGAGGCGCACAATGGTTCGAAATAAACGAACAAAAAATCGTTGCTCCAACTTGCTACCTGGAGAATAGCAGCAAAAACGGTGTAAAGGTAACGTAATGACATTCGTCTAACTTTTGTTAACAATAATTCTTTAACTATAAGGTTCCGAGGGTATATATACTTAGTTATACGACATTATTTAAGTAGAGGGTTATCCAAAATAGACTATAGGATGTTTTTTTAAAATGAAAAACATACTATTTTTAATTTTATTGGTTTCTTTATTTAATTATCAGGTATCATCTATGACAATTATGTGTGAAAGACTATATCTGTCGAATGACCACCACGACCACGTTTACAGACATCACTTCGAGGAAATGCTCAATTCTTGAGAACGATGGGTCATTAGCAACACTTTCACGAACAGCAGCAATGTTTTCATTAGAACGAGCTGTGTTTGGTCTGCCAGACTTTGGTTTATGATGAACAGATCCAGCTTCATCAAGTTTTTTAACCAAACTTCGAACTGTTTGCTCTGATGGACGATTATCAACTTTAACACGCTCTACAATTGTGTACGACTCCATTGTTAAAATTGTCTATCATTGTAGGTTAGAAATACAAGAAAGTGACAAGAAACAAACATGGTGTTTGACAGATATTCCCATTCAACATCCTGAAGGTACTTTTGGGTAACCCATTACAATCGGATTTTGAATAAACCACCCTTACGAGGGTAGTTTTCCATTCTACTAAAAGAACAATACCAGAATGAAATTCAACGACTCATAAAAATCGATAATTTTGTAATTAATGCTGAACATTTAAGAAACATCACGAGCATACGATTAGTCCGCGTTTAGGCGACCTCGAGCCCGAGTGATGGCGTTTTGGCGCGGCGTTCGTCAAAGAGATCGTCGAATCGATTTTCAAGCGTTCCGATCGGTCACGCGAGCCGTGTGGCTCTTGTTACGCGAACCTTTCCTCGCGATATTATTAAACATCGCCGTGGCATTAAGCGTCAGGCGCGTCAAAATATGGGGATGAAGTCGGGAGGTTTGGTTCGCCGCGCCGGCGAGCTCGGTAGCCGTCAATCAAGCGAGCGCTCGCAGAAAATGAAATCGCGAGCGACATAAATATTCGAAACGGGCCGAACGTAAACGTCGCGTAGAGAAACTGCGAAACTTGTAAACGGTTGGGCAGCCCCGGGGCCGTCAAGTTCCGAGTTCGCGCTACACACAGAATCCGGCTATCGATACGAGCCTCGTTTTTTTTTTTTAAACTGCTTCTCAGTACCTGTATACATCTCCATTCCCTATACCGATAGACTCGCGAAGAGCGCGTTCTCGGCGACAATTCCCAACGCGAAGCGCTCGACGAGCTCGGACAGTGACGAGCGTTTCGATAGCAACCAGGAGATCGGCAACGTCATCGATCAGATTCCTACGACAAAACGTAGAACCGGAGGGAGCGCGCCTCGCGCGATCAAACGAAAGACGAGAATAAGTGCCGCGTAACCGCGCGGCGATTTGTCCGGATCAGCGTCAGACTAAGCAGATTACGAGCTCTCCCCAAACGAGGCGGCAACCCCGTGAGCGAACCACGGCCAAACCGTGGCCATCGGCCCGAACTCGTCCGTTGGGAGTCGGGAGGTCCGTCCCATCGATATGGACAACTCGCGAGTCCCTTCCTCCCGCGACTTTGATTTTACAGCAGGTACTCGCTTCGTAAAATCCGAAACGAACGAGGTTCGCGTAAAGAACGGCCATTTTTTGATCGGCAGGGCAATGAGCGAGAACCTGTACCGCCGTGTACATATTCGTTTCGGAAGACATCGATGACACGGCGAGAACAGTTCCGCCGAAAGATATCGATAACAACGCGGGGCGCTTTTAAACATCAACTAAATATATCCCCTCGGCGAACAGATCCGCGGCAGCGGAGCGGCGCGGGGCCTCGCATCTAAAGATACATTCGTAACGTAACGGTCGCTCGGGGTCGTGAAAGGCTTCTGCTTTGACGCGATCCTTTGAAGTGGTTTTCCCTCGGACCGCGAGTATTTAAACGGATTCACCTGATCGTAACGTCGGCCGTAACCGTTTGCGAGCGCGAGGCGGTTGCCTTGGAAAAAACCGCGCCACGGCCAGGAAGGGCTGCAACGACCGGAAGCGATGCTTTCGACATCGGCATTGGCTTTCCCTTTGACGGTTCGCGCGGAGCTTTCCATGGCAGGCGACCGGCCGGCAAAACCGGAGCACAAATTTTCGTTCGAGAGATCGACGGACCTTCGCCGATTGCTACCACCGTGGTCGTAGACGCCCGAAACAAGAACATTGCGATTAGTACGGTCGGTGGTTTTCGTTACGGGGGGAAAAAAGAGGAGAGGGGGAGGGTGACGGGGGTTTCGTTGAGCGAGCAGCGATCGCGTCGGTCCATGGTTTCCGGCTCATTTCTGGGCACAGCTCTCCCCCGGGAATTATAACATTTATCTTTCGCGGATAATAACGGAATTGAATCGCGTGAAATTTCTAACTCGTAATAATATCGCAGTCGGTTTTTTTTGTATATCTTAAACCGTGTAATTACAATGATCCGCCGCGATGATATCGCGCGCGATCCCCGCGTATCGCTACCTACGTATTTAGCGGGCACAGGCAATTTCCTGCTTTATTATAATAATATCCGGAGCAATCTGCCCGCGTTCCCAGCTCGCGGCGCGTAGCCGCGCCATTTCGCGGCCGGCTTCTCATTTTCGAACGCGCGCACCGGCGAGGTGCCGCGCCGGTGTGTTCGTCTTCGTCCTCGGTCAGATCCCCGTGTTTCTCGGCGAGATATCGGCGTTCGTCGAATTCGTCTCATTTCGCCGAGCCGATTACCGAGAGAGATCGGGTTATCGTGGTCGCGGCGAGAATCCGAGGTGTTCGCCGAGCGAACGCAACGGCGAGGAACGGGAAACCGGAAAAGAGAGGGAAAAGAGAAAAGGAAACGGGGAAAAAATCGCGAAAACAGCGGTATCCAGGGGAAACGGATAGAGAGACAGCGGCGATGGCGGAACGGATGCTGCGGGTGTCGGAGGGAGGAAAGCGGTCCCTGTCAGCAATTGCCCCCCTCCCTTCTGGTAAGAAAAAATGGCAGCTGCCGGCGACCGAATGCCTCGTACCAAACCATAATGTCGTACCACCCTCCTCGGTTACTCGTCCGCGGCGGAGCTCGCGCGCGAGAGGGCTTTCGAGGCCCGAGGAGAAACGGGAGGCCGACCGTGGCGAAAGAAACAACCTGGACGGGGAAAAAAGAGGACGTTCCGATGGGGCGAGTCGCGAGTCGGACGAGGAGAACGAGCGGTGCTCGCGAGAAAGAGGGAAGGGATCTGCGAGAGGGGAACACACGGTCTCTCGTAGGAACCCGCGCCACCGACACCACCGCCATCGTCGCTACCAACACGGGTGCAACCTCCGCGGTGACCGGTGACCCTGCCGGCGAGATCGGTATACGGTGTGGCAAGACCGCGGGAATCAACGAGGAAAGCGAGGAAAGAGAACGGAAAGAAAGCAAATCGAACCGACGCGGGGCTCCGTGAAAGCGTACATACGAGCCCGTACGCGGGTGTACCCGCTTAGGAAGACAGCTGGCTGCCGGTTGGCGATCGCGAGAGAAGAAACGCGGCGAGGAGAAGCGAAGGGAAAGAGGCGATTGATAGAAAGAGGGAGAGGGAGGGAGCCAGAGAAAGAGAGAGAGAGAGAGAGAGAGAGGTAGCGCGAGAGGGGAAGAGAGAGAGACGGCAGTGGTAATAAGGTAGTCGAGGCATTCTCGATGAATTCCTAGGAGGAGTGAGGCGGCGGGCGGAGCCGGGTGCTGATCGTTCGGGCGGAGCTTGGCCGGAGGGTGCCGCCTACCGAACCACCGCAGAGTCGCCTTTTCTCCCTCTTCGGGTCGTCTCTCACCCCGTGTCGAGTGGTGCGCGCTCTGTCCCGGCTTCGGCTTCGGCATCGGCACCGGGTTTGGGTTTGGCGTTGGCGTCGGCGTCGACGTCGACGTCCCGTAAGCCCCGTAGCCCCGCGCGACCCTCGGCCACCGCCACCGCCGGTCGCCGCTCCGCGCCTCGTACCGCGCGTACCTCGTACCTCGTACTCCTCGTACCTCGATCTAGAGAAGAGAGAAGAGAGCCGCGAAGCGCGCCGGGGGTGGGGACCGAAACGAGGAGCCGACCGCCGGTGGCGCGGGTCAGTCTGTCGGGCAACCGGTCGCTCTCTCGTTTCTCGCTCTGTCCGCGCTCTCCGCTCGACTCGAGCGCTCTCCACGCACTCGGCACTCGAGACGCTCGGGACACGGGACGTCGTACACCATATACACCGTGCACGGGACGCATCGAACCGATACGCGAGAAGCCGGTATCAAGATCTTTGCGCGCGCGTCTCGCTCTCTCTCTCTCTTGCTCCCTCTTCCACCGCCGGAAGAGTTCTCCTAGAGACGTCGCGAATGTCCTGTTGTCGTCGTCGTCGTCGTCGTTGTCCTCGTGACCGCGACAGAGTGCCGTCTCGACGCCTGCAGACGCGTTTGCGTTTCTGAACGGGACTACCAGTGTTTTTCCTGATAGGTGTGCGCGTGCATCTCCGTCGTCTTCGTCGCCGTGTCGCTACGAGTTGCTGCGCTTCGAGAGTTGGACGCGTATCGAGGTGTCGCCGCGATGCGCGCGCTACACCGCGCACCTCGAGGCTCGACGTAACGGGACGTCTCGCGTCGCGACGAGTCGCTTTCTTGTTCGTTTCGACGTACGTTCGATTCATCGCCGAAAATCATCCGGAGCAGCAACAGCGTGTTTCACCGGAGAGGAGAGGACGTTCCTCGAGACGAGACGACAACAACTAGAACCGCCACCACCACCATCACCACCGTCATCACGACGACGACAACGACGACGGGAGACCGCGATCTTCCGGGAGAATGTCGAGGAGTCCCGTCAGGAAGAGCGTAGATAGACCGACTACTGTCTCGGACACCCGCCGACCGACACACCGATCCGCAATCGACGACAACGACAACAGTTGAGTGAGCCGAGGGCCGCGTCGCGAGAGGTAGAGGGCGAGGTGATGTTGCTGGAGTCGCGAGGTCTCGCCGGTAGGAAGAGAAACGGTTTGACGCTGTCTTCGTTCGGGGGTGGCGGTGGCGGTGACGGCGGTGGTGGTGGTGGAGGAGCCGGAGGAGGCGGCGGTGGCGAGGAGGACGACGAGGAATCTCGACATCTGTTTCTTGGGCGAAAAAATGCAGGCCGAGGGCACCGCCGCCTCCGGGGTATCCACCGGCCGCGGCCTGTCGCCCGGCTGTACCCGCGACGACGGTGACGAAAGCTCCAGCCCATCGCCGAACAGTAGCCTCTTGAACAATCTGAACAACAACTGTAACAGCCAGTCGAGCCGCCAGTCTGCCACCGACTTTAGCATCGCGGCCATCATGGCGCGAGATTCCCGACAGCAGCAACAGCAACAGCAGTCCCAAACCACCCCGACGTCACCGACGATTCCGCAGCAACAGCAGCAACAGCTCCAGCAGCCTCATCAGCATCGACAGTTGCAGCAACAGGCCGTCGGCGGCGGCAAGCTGCATCAGCACGGTGAGTTCTCCCTTTGCGTCGCGGAGTCGAGAATCTCGTTAGCCAACGGACTCCGAAAATTAGGGAACGCGCGGCCAAACCGGCACGGGAGAACCGACGAACAACCGAGATTCGGTTGGCAGTGGCGAGAAACGTTAACGGTTGTCCGGCGTGGGTGATACGATTCGAAAGATTACGGTACACGGTCTCGAATTACAAAAAACAATACATCGCAGTGCAGGACCGTGACGCGACGGATGAGTTGCCGGGCTCGTTACCGAGATAAACGTCGTCAGTCCCCGGTTTTTTCTCCCTTCGCCGTTCAACCCGTCGAACGAGACCGTTTTTGTCCGACTCTCTCACTCTACCCCGTCGGTTTCGTTTCTTTTTTCCGGAGCAGAAAAAAGGACATTTGTCCGAGACGAGATTTCCCGTCGTCGACCGTTCCCCGATGCGCGTCGAGAACCCGCGATCGCGCCGCGAAAACCATTTCCGTTCGATTCTTTTTGTGCCGAGCTAGGACGCGAGTCGACGACAGAGGCGAGAGAGAAGAAGCCGAGGAGAAAAGAAGAAAAGGAGAAGGAGGGGAACAGGAGGTTGGGCGAGAGGTTCGAGATGGCTCCTTTTGTTAATGAATGATTTAACGGGCGAGGTTTTTTTTTCGAGGCTTGTAGTAGTCTCCGGGTGCGTGATTTCACCGGGCGTTAATTCCTCGGGCGCGAAGCGGCCGTTTCGCGCGATCAGGTGAGGTGTCTCATCGGAATTCTGGAAACGACCGTGGCTGGTTCGCTCAGCCAGACGTCCGTCCGAACCGAGCTCGACTCGACTCGGACTCCGGCTCGACTCGGGCTCGACTCGACTCGGTGTTTGGTTTCATCATCGCGTATCTTGGACGCCCGCGGCGAATAATCGCCCACGAAGATTCTACCGCGGACGAAATTTACGGTTGGCCACGGTGCAATTCACCCACGGAAACGGACCGTCGTTCCCAAATAAACTTGGGTAAACGGCGCGATGAATCGACCAGCGGGCTCTCGTGTGCGTGCACGTGTGTTGGACACGCGCTCTTACTCCCCTCCGGCCTCGAGAAGCCGCCTCGCCCCCCCACCATGGACCGGGGCGTCGCGAAAACCGCGGTTCGCGAACCGACCGACTTCCAAATTGTTAAATAAATCGTTAATTCCGAGGCTGCCTCGCGCGACTCGCTCACAACAAACTTTTCCCCTCTCGCGGTGGCCTCTTTCGCCGATTCGAATCTACCTCCGATCGCACGCGTCAATTTTTTCGATAGAACGTTCCGCGTCGTTCCGCTTCTTTCGAAGTGAACGAGAGATCGACCCTTTCTCCATCGCATGGGTTGTTCGATTCTCTTCGATATCTTCGCGCGAGTGATCGCTTCGTTTGTCCGAACGAGTCGTCCGAACGTTCGTTTCCAGACGTTGCATCTAGTTTCGCTGCGTCCCAAGGATCACGCGTGGAATCGAGATCGCGAGATTCGATATCCCTGATTTTTCGACGGGGCGACGGGCCGAGAGCGGCGCGAACGGTAGCTCGTTTTCACGCGAGGCCACCAACCACGAAAAAAATGTCACGCCAGCGTATTGGGTTTCGTCGGAGTGTCAACCGTAATAAATAGCCAATGACTTAGTTAAGCGAGGAACTACGACACGCCGCGTCGACCGTGCCAGAAGTTACGACCGGTTGGAATCGGCTCGGGATCGATTAACTCGTCGGAGCCAGATGGAGGAGGCCGAGTGGCCGTAGCCGAGGCCGACCTACGGGGAACGCCTCGAAATAACCGGAAACCGTAACGACCCTTATCGTCTCGCCTTCTCTCCATCCCGTTGATCGTTCAATCGGCTCGCGATTTATTCCTCGTTCGCCGGCCGATCGAAAGGGGACCGTGTCCCATCGGATTGTGTCGAGCAGAGATCGTTGTTGCGCTTCGTCGGTTCGCGCGGAAATTTTAACTCGATCTGTCGCGTCGATAAGATTGCAGGCACTTCTCGTTGCGATTCGTAGATAATCGATTGCATCTCTCTCTCTCTCTCTCTCTCTCTCTCTCTTTCTCTCCGCGTTTCTGTTGAAAATCGGGAGGTTCTCGCCGAACACCAAGCGATCGAGCCTCGCTCGTCGACCCACATAGGAATTCGTGGGCGCCCACCTGGCCTCTGAACCAGTTCGCTTAAACGATCGTTGACACGTCCGAGATTCGAGGGTTTCTCCGGTATGTCCGGTAAACATTTCTCTCGTTTCGAGTGTAGAGCGTTCTCGAAACATTCGCCACGTCCCGATAAGCGATGACCGATAACCGATAAAACCGATAGAGGGAAACAAATCGTTTTCGGCTTTGTCACGACAAATGTTGACAATTTTATATCGTCGCCGAATAATTTTCGAGTCGACCGAACGGCGACGACGACAACGGCGATCGAGCGAAGGGTGCTTCCAGTTGCGTCCTCGTCGGCCGAAGCTTTCCCGGAAGTCTCGGACAATAAGAGTGACGCGCAAAACGTACGTTTCGCGCGAGGCGTGCAGAGTCCGCGCCACTACCGATCCGAACCGAACCGAACCGAGCCGAGGAGCCGAGCGTATAGTCCGTGGAACGAGGCGATATGGTTCGTTCGCTCGCGCTCTTCTCCGCTTGCTCGCTAGCTCGGAATTACATCGTGCGCCGTTACTCGAGTAAAACCAATCGAGGCCCGTCAAACACGCGGACGCTCGCCGCGAACGACAGAAAAATTATATCGCCGCGATGTCTTTTCCGGTGCGTGGATGCGTCGACAATCCGCGCCGCTCCGGCCAGCCGGAATGCACCGACGAGCCACGATTGGATCAAGTTCAATATGCACCTACCAACCAATGAGTTTCGTTTCACAGTTTTTGATCGCTACGAAACAAAAACAAAAAGTTCCAGCGAGTATATTGCTACGTAATCATTTTTAAACGAACTTGTAAGTAGATCCAGACTTCTTCGAAGCACATACCGCCTTACCGTAGTCATATCGAACAAACCTGACTACATACCTAGCTCCGAAATCTTCAACTTCCCAAAACTCTCGGCTCGATCTGCTCCCGACTCGTCTTGGACGTGTTCCGCGCGGATCAGTCCGCGATCAGAGAGTATTTTCGCGGCGATAAGAGGCGCGAGGTGACCGTGTGGAAGTCCCATCGAGAGCGGCCCGCAAAAAAAACACAGCTCGTCACGGCCAGATTAATTTACGTTTCGCGAACAAACAAGGTGCCTCTTTTAATTACCTGTCGACAGACTGATCGATCGTTCGGAGCTACTCTGTCGCGATCAGATAACGGCTTAATGCTTTCGGCGCAACCGGACGGACCGTGGACGGATCGAGCTCCGCGCAACGTCGCGCAGCTCTGCGCGACAGTTTTTCCGGTGCTTGAAATTCCGGTGCTCGAAAGATGCTTGTAGACGTTTGAAAATCTCTCTGCTGCTCTGTGCAGGCTGAGGCGGCGGCGCGTAACTCGTGCTCCCGCTCGTAAACTTGTCGCCGTGGTCGAGCAGAGACGCTCGCGAGCACCGGAAATCAAAGGCGAGACCCGCGTGAATTCGATGCCGCGTTTCGGAGGGAAATCTGGAGGAATCGACGGAAGCGGGTAGAGCAGAGAGCAAGATAGAGGAGAAGCCGTCGGGCTCGTAGATCGCGGGACGACATTCGGCGGCGTACGCGTTTCAATGTGTCCCGGAGCTCGTCTTTGATCCGACGGCGTCGGACGCGGCTCAGACCGACGCTACCGGCGTGTTGCAGCGTTTGCTGGCGTTGCGACGCTCGCCCACAACCGTAACTCACTTGACGAGGTCGGTCGTAAAGTTGCTCGAAAGTCGGGCTCGGTCGACAGACGCGCAGCCACGGATCGTTCCGGCGCGGCGACTCGTCATCCGTTTCGTCAGTCGTTTAACACCGCCGTTCGCCGTGTCGAATAAAAATACGCGGATGCTAGACCACACATCGCGCGAGCCTCCGTGGAGCGACCAATTAGCCGACATCCGTCGCGGTCCGACGATTTCGCGCGGAAATTCCCGATATTGTAGAATCGGTCGCGTCCAGTCTCGCGGTTCGTCGATCCTCGACACAACGTGTAACCTCCCGAGAGGGGCTAAGCCTACTCCTTCTCTCTTCCTCCGTCGGCCGCGCGATCCCTTTTCTCTCCGGGCCCTACGGCGAGCGAGCAGAATCGTCCTAACGAGCGAAAGTAATTTTTAAGCGTGCTGTTCAGCGAGATACGCGTCAGCTCGTGGAGAGGCATCGACGCCGCGAATCTGGCGCGCGAGAGCTCTCCCCGGTGTTTATTATTCATTTATTCGCGATCGTTTCGAGTTATCGGCCGCGTACACCTGCCAGCCCCGCGCTATACGGAGCTAATCGCGCGAGTCTCCCGAAGAAATCAGTTCGTCTCGCGACGGTAATTAGCCGGGTGAAACTCGCTCCAATTTGCGCCGGCGGACGTTCGCTCGAAATTCTTCGGATCGCGATAGAGAACTGAGAAACAGAACGATAAACTGGTCGAGACCGTGAAACCGAAAGAAGCCGGCTAGGTCCTAAGTGGATAATTATATAATTATCGTTTGGAAGCCGCTACCGTAGGCGTCGCGCTATTATCTGCGCCGCGGCTCTCGAGCGGGCGAAAGGGAGACGGACCGATCGGTCGAGAGCTCGGAAGCAAACGATCCTTGAAAATCGCGAGGCATCGATTAATTACGCAAACGCCGCTGATTGCGATCTGCCGCGGGAGAGGTTCCAGGGTTCCCATGGTTCCGCGACTCCTAACGAGCGCTCGCGACTGTGACGAATGAATTCGACGGGAGGCTGTCCGCGCGTCGACTTCGATCCACCGGAAAATATATCGCGGATCCGATCGAAGGATTCCAATTGGTCGGAAAGACGCGGAAAAGCGTCGCCCGCGTCGGTAGCCGCGAACGAATCCGCGAACCGCTCTCTTCTTTCTGTCTCTCCGCGTGTACACCGCCTTCGTGATTCCGCGATTACGTTTCATGCAAGCCCCGTCTCCGCTATCCGACGATAATTATCGACGAAATCGACTCGATTGTCCTCGTGTACCGTCGCGTCGCCTCGCCTCGCCTCTTCTCGCGTTGGATCGCGTCGAGCGGGGCATTAGCAACGAATTACCACTTGCGATAACGGCAATTTTCTTCGACGGTGCTAGTTTTACTCGTAAAACATCCCCGCAGATTCTCGCGGCCGGCCGACCGAGTCTGTATTTACGTAGCGTTTACCGCTTCCAGCTGGAAACCTTTCAATATACCGAGATACCTTCGAGATTACCGGCACGCAACCCGAGAACGTTTCCTCTCGCCTCGATAACTATGCAACAATTAATTACCGACGATGCATCGGTTTATCGGTCGTTATTCCCTTCTTCTGCCGGCGTTTTTCTGTACACGCGTTTCGATCATTTCGACCCGGACCGACCAGAAGCGTACTAACGTCGACGGAAAACGCAACGCGTCGACGCCGACGGACTTCGCGATTCCGTCCGAAAGGAGAAACTCGTTAGTGTTCTAAACGGTTGCGGCGTTCTGTGCGTTTCAGAAAGGGAGCCAAGCGTGTCCGGGATAGTCCGCGGCGCCCCGCCGATTCAGGAGTCAATCGTCGCGGAGGACGATCCGGAGACCGACGACACCGGAAGCACGAGCGGAAAAGCCGCGTCCCCCGTCAATCCGCTTCTTCAGGAGCGGTCCAACTGCGAGGAGCTGAGACACGTCGTCTGTCATCTGGAGACGAAAGACCTGTGGGACAAATTCAACGAGCTGGGCACCGAGATGATCATCACCAAGACTGGAAGGTAAGACGCGCTCTCTCTCTCTACGCTCCGCTCCGCTACGTTCGGACGTCTCGTTTCGCAACTCCTCTGTCTCGAATTCAATATTCGATTTCGAAAGATCCGCGCACGCGAGCAAGAAATTACCAGGCGGGAATTAAAAGAGGTGTACGGAGAAGCTCGCACGGTGACGGACGACCGGTTAAATTGCTGTATCGAGCCTCGGTCGATTAGTCGGGCCGCTGCGCTCAGAGCGGAAACCCGGCAACCTCGAGACCGCTTCTGTACCCGCGATCGAGAACACACGCGAGAGTCCCAGCAGAAAACACCACCTTTCCCGATCTTCGATTTCCCGCCCGCTTTTCTTCGTTCCGAAGAAATAATTGGTAGCTCTTTTGTGGAGAAACGGGTCGTTGTCTGACTTTTCTTCGAGGAGCTGCGACAGCCTCAACTCCATCGTGCTACAATTTTCTGGAGGAATCTGTCGGGTGAACTTGTAGAAACGGGCCCCCCTCCCATCAGATTTCAATGGCCTTCAAATATGTTGTCAAGGTCGCCATTCTGAATAACATTTCACTTTACAGTTTTTGTTGGTCGACTTTAGTGTACGCGTTATTCACACAATTACTTTGCAAATCCATTTGTCGATGTGCTATGTCCTCCCCGATTTCAATGACCTTGAAATATGCCGTCGAGGTGACCTAACCCATGCATTTATCAGTACAGTAGTAGTATTTATTTATTTCGTCCTCGCGGCCAAGAAATTGGACTTGGTTTACAGTTCTCCTATGTCACTCATCCCTCCATCCATCCATCCATCCATCCATTCTTCCACCCATCCATCCATATCCCATGCCATACTCTATATCTCTTAACGGTCTTTACCTCAGTTCAATTTAGACCAGCATGGAATTCAGTCAGTTAATTATACTCTTTTAACATTTCTTTATACATAACAAGTATGCTATTCAAAAGATTATGTGTGTGTTTTTTCCCTTGTTAAATACCTATTATATTAATTTAGTACATATATTTTCAGACGCAATTCTCTTGAAAATGATCCAAATCCGGATCGAAACGTT
Organism: Lasioglossum oenotherae; assembly: GCA_028455765.1. Taxonomy (NCBI): domain Eukaryota; kingdom Metazoa; phylum Arthropoda; class Insecta; order Hymenoptera; family Halictidae; genus Lasioglossum; species Lasioglossum oenotherae. The sequence continues at coordinate 1,095,694 of CM052299.1, read as the reverse complement.
GAGAGGTTAACTTTTGCAAATTTGCTTTGTTTGTACTACTGATCGAAACTGTGCGCCGTGAGAATATACTATTTTTTCTATATCTTATTGCCTATTATCAATATTAATCTCTCTCTCTCTCTCCTTTTGATTATTTCTTTCCTTTTTTCTCGATACTCCAGAGCCAGTCTACTATTTTTCTCACTCTTTTATCTTGTACCATCTTTTCTATACTTATATTTATTGTCCCTACGCCTTCACAGTCTTCTGCCACATGCTTCAGCTTCCCCAGGAGTCTCTCGCATATCATGCACATCTCTCTTCCACTTTTCTCCAATATTTATTCCCTTCTTCCATATTTCCACGTCTCACTCTATCCATCTGGCTCCGGCTGTCTCCTTCTCCTTTCTCCTCTACATACCTTGGTTCCCTTACTTTTAATACAATGTATTTCTACCAGAGATGTAGATAGAATTTGGACTTTGTCTAGTGGTCTTCGAAGTCTTCGAATAATTTTACGAATGAAACCACTAGACACAGTCCAAATTCTATCGAGTTCTGTGTCATTTTAATCGGAAGTACGCCACAAACTAGCTGGAGCCAGTTCCATGAAAAAATTATGAAAAATAAACAAGTTTTGCAATTGAATTATACACACCGATATACCTGACTGGCCGTCGGGTTCTCCGGCACTGTTTATTGCACCCCTTTGCCACGGCTACCGACGCCTTCGTCGGCCTGGTAGAAAATTATTTGAAGGATTTATTCGAAGACTTTTCACACGAATCAGCTCACTTTATTCGAAATTTTCATTTCAATAAAATTTTTGCCCAGCTTTGATTTATACCTATCACCGAACCTAGATCATTTACCATTACAGTTTTTTGCAATTATCTGGCAAACTAAAGCCGACCGAGAAAAACGTTAAAGAGAAATGTTATCCACAGCGGTAACCTTGACGACACATTGTAAGGTCATTGAAATTTGATGACAGGACCCTTTACTACCATCTATGGGATTGTAGAAATAAGAGGGAACTGAGTTTGCTAATTTCCTTATGGTTGTTTAGTCGAGGGCTCGGCTCGATCCCGCAAAACTGTGGAAACCGAAAGTAGCGCAACCCGAAATTTTCACGTTTGGAAACATCGAGACCGGGAAGGGTTAAACGTCGCGTTTCAAGCACAAGGTCAACGTTGGCCGACCCTGCAGGGCGTAAGCGAGTAAGTCGAGCCGCGTGTTCCTGTCGCCGAAATCATAGTGGAAAATGGTTGGCAAAGTTGGTAATCGGGACCGCGGAGATAATTAACGCGTGTCTAGGACGCGGTCGAACGTCGAGTCTCGGCGGTTAAATTAGAGGCGTATCGAGGAGAGGGATGGCGGCGGCTTGTGTCCGGGGGTGGAAATGGAAGCGAAGCGGGTGGCGTGGAGCGTAAAAGGGTGGTGGGACGATAGTGAAAGACAGAGAGAGGAGGAGAACGAGGACGCGGCGAACGCGCGCCTAATTGCCCGCCTCGGTGCGGCTCGGTGCGGTTCGTAGCGAGTGTACGCGACACAAAGGCAACATCCCCGACTCTTCCACGGTGCTCGGAAGCTCGGAAGCTCCGTGAGCTCTCGCAGGCTCCCGAAGGGGATCTCCACTACCCACTGCACGCTTAGTCGCGCGTTAGTAATTAGATCTGCGTCGCGACGCTGCTCGTCGCTCCCTTCGGCCGTCAACTTAGCGTGGCTCGTTTCTTCGATCCTCCGCGCGACCCTTCGCCACCGCCCTCCGTGAAAACGGCGAAACGGAGCCCCCCTCTCCCGCGTTTTCTCCCTTCTTCGCTGTTATTTGCAGAGACCCGAAGGGCAGAACCGGGGCCACCCCCTCGGTTCGCGCGGCCTTCTTTCCTTCGTCGCATCCCCATCCCCCGTTCGCCGCATCCCCCATCTTCATCCCCATCTCCATCGCCGCGTCGCGGTCTTGCCCACGGATCAAGTTCTCTCTCGGTCTCTCGAGGTGCGGTCTCGAGGTGCGCGCGAGCCGAACGAGAACGGAGAGCGGAGAGGAAGGTGGGCGTGAACGTTTCCGAAGGCGGGAATTCGCGAAGCTTTCGAGAAGCCTTAACGAGATCGCGTCGACGAAAAGAATCCCGGTTTCCGTGGTGCTCGCGGAGAAAGAAACGAAGAAGCTCGCGCGTTCGGTCTCGGACGAGGTGGGTCGGGGTGAACGGAGGTGAACGGGGGAGTGAGGAATCGCGGGACGGGACGGAGCGAGGTGGGGTGTGGTGGATCGAAGGGGCCACCTTTTCCCGCGAGCCGAGTTCAATTCATTAACAAAGGACGGCTTGATAAATAAAAGCATTACTCACACTCGTGGCGCTGGCGGGATGAATGCATACCGAGTCGACAAGGACCGAGGAGAAGACGTAGATAAGATCGGCGGGTGTCCCCGCGTTTTAGTGGTCGAGCAGCGGGGGGGCCCGACACGGTATTAATGTTTGGCCTCCGAGGCAAAACATTCGCGCCAGCCTGATCCTCCGACCAGCTACCCTCCCTGCCCCACTGCGCCACTGCGCCACCGACACCGCTCGCCGTCACCGCGTTAACCCTAAAATTGGCACGATCCGCTTTCAACCGTCCGCTTTATCCAGGCAATGGGCCTCTCTCTCTCTCTCTCTCCCTCTCTCCTCGGGACTCTTCTTCGACTCAGAGTCCGAGTCAGACTCCGCTCACCGGACCCAGCTAACTACCGACCAACCCGACGAGGAACGTTGCTTCTCGCGATCCGATCCGTTTCGCTTCGCGAGCTTTAACCCGCCGTTCTCACCTCGTTTCTTTCGCAGGAGAATGTTCCCGACCTGCCGAGTGTCGTTCAACGGGCTGAAGGCGGACAGTCGGTACGCGGTCCTGATGGACATCGTGCCCGTGGACAACAAGCGGTATCGGTACGCTTATCACAGGAGTTCTTGGCTGGTGGCCGGGAAAGCCGATCCTCCGGCACCTGCGCGCCTCTACGTCCACCCGGATTCGCCTTTTACGGGCGAACAGCTACGAAAGCAGGTCGTCTCTTTCGAGAAAGTCAAGCTGACCAACAATGACATGGACAGGCACGGCCACGTGAGTATCTTTGTCCCTCCGATTCGAGACCGGATCGATCGGGCGTGTCTCGCGACCGGTTCGAACCACGCCGATTTTCGATTCGTTCCAATTCGATTCCCGCGAACTTCTAGCACCCAGGCTGCTGCTTTCCGCGATATCGTTTTCGTCCGCGTGATTTCGCGTCGCTGCCCGCCTGACTCTTCTACGCACTCGCGCGTTTCTCTTTGGTACGGTGACGCCGGCCACTCCGTGGTTACCACTACTATTACCACTCTACCATCGGCACCAGTGGCAGGCGGCGCGGCGGCAGCAACAACGGCAGCAGGGTCCTTAATTCATCGGATGACTGACGTAAATAGGAACTCCTCCGATCGGGTCAGCGGTTCTTCGCGAGGCTCATTTGGTATTCAGAGTGCTGCGCGCTGCCAGACGAAGCCAAAGCGATTCTTCCGAGCGGTTAGCCGGGAATGCTGGAGAGCAACCGTGTGCTCCTAATTCGTTGACTTTTTCTTCCGTTTCGTCCTGTCGCGTCGACCCACCGTCGTCGATGGCGAACCTAGAACCATTTCACCTTTCGGGGACGACATCGATACGCCACACTAGCTTTGGAAAATATTTCACAACTGCACCCTATCGTTAGGCCGTGGATGTTCGTGCAAAATAATAAGCGCGAGAAACGGAAACTTTTTCTTCAACCCCTCGCCGTAGCCATACAATATCGTGTTAGACTTGTGATGGAGATTCTGGACAGTGTCCAATAATTTTGCTCTCGTTAACACTAAACCTACCCTCACCGGTCGAAATGACCGGTCCCAGCATTTTTATTTCATGATTATCCATGTAATAAAATTAATTTAATAAGAAATGGTTGTATAGATGTCTTTAGTGGAGCACATATTACAATAGGAGCTGCACAGGGTCTAAATAAAGTCAATCTTGTCATTTTGTTACGGGAACATGCACCAGTTGCTTTTAAGGCTCGGTGGGTTCAGTGTTAATGTACATACACTTATTGGAAAACATAAATTGAACTGCAAGGGTTGAAAATAATGCATTGACAGCCTGTAAATTCTTTCAATAGCTAGACCATCTTGAATTGCACCAACTAGATTTTTGTATAAATGCATAAAGTCTGCAGTCTACATTTGCTTCCTAGAATTTGAACATAGTTACGGAAAATATCAAAAAGTCTGAACCGCTAACATATTCCTAACATCGTCCATCGGTCACGGTTGTCCTCGAAGCGTTGAGAAAACCATCGACGGCATGATTACATTACGTACTAACAAACGGAAATTGTCGTTTTCCAGCTGGTGCTGAATTCGATGCACAAATACCAGCCGAGGATCCATCTGGTGAAGCGGCCGGACTCGGGCACGGCGAAGCCGATAACCGACCTCGAGAAGGAGCCTCACAAGACCTTCATATTCCCGGAGGCCATATTCACCGCTGTCACCGCCTATCAGAATCAGCTCGTAAGTGTTCCGCTTTGTCTCTGGCCGCTTCTTTCGGTTCTTCTCTGACGCATTCGCGCCCTCGGGACCGGCAATTTCTCCTGGAATAATCGTTCTGCTTCCCGGAGGATCGAACCTGTCCCGCTCGTTTGCGTTGCGCGCGTCGTTTGGTAATTCTGGACAATTTAGTAACCGGCGAGAGAGTCGTGGATTTAGCGACGATTCTTCTTGCGCTCGCGCCACGTTCAGCTTCGGATTCCCGGTTCGGGGTGTGAGAACGACGAGCATTATCGTATTTTACGATAGTCGTTTAGGAGCGCGCGCCTCATGTGTGGTCCGGCTCGCGCGCGCGGTTCGTTCGCATTCCAAGAGCGTCGCGGTGCCGTGCGTCTCCGATCTCTTCGACGGACGCGTTCCTCTCTCCCTTCTCCGCTGTGCTGGCGACAATGCTCGCCCCTTTTCTCGCAGCCGCGAGACGAGAAAAATGTGCGAGCCGTCCTCGTTTTGCGCGGCTTCCAGCGAACGAACGCAGAAGAATCCGAGCTCTCCGATGAGGAGGAAACGGTGCCGATCGACCGCGCCTCAAAGCGTTAACGGGTGGTCCGGTTAGCCACCCTCGTCGACCGCGCGACAACTGCGAGAGAACGAGGCGGCCGTTGATGACGATGATGAGGTGCGAAGAGATGCCCTGGCAATTATCTCGACTCGACTCGGCTCGACCGGCTCCCTCTCTGTCTCTTCCTAAATCTTGTTGTTGCCTTCTAGTTCCTTCCTTCCTTCCTTCCTTTCTTGCTCCTCTGTTTGCTCGCCGGTCAGAATGAAATTGTCGAGGATGGTTTCGCGAGAATCGGAGCCGAGAGTCGGACACGACTCGCTATCTCGTTCGATCGACCGTCTCGAAAGCGATTGGTCGCGGCTCGCTCGTCGCCCATCGTTCGTCGTTATCGTGTTCGGGGTTGTCGTCTTCCCTCTCAGTCATCGTGTCTCGGTCGTTGTCGTCGTTGACGAGGAGCTCGCTCGTTTAGCAGAGGCCAAGCTTTTTTTTCCGAGTCGCGCGCGAGAGCTACTACGTATCGTTGCGGATGGTTTTTGTCTTCGTCTTGTCTCGAGCCTCCCTACCGACTTCTCTCGTAACGACCTCTAAGCCATCTCGATTCGTCTCTCGCTCTCTCTCTCTCTCTCTCGCTCTTCCTCTCCCTCTCGCTCTCGCCCCGCGCCTCATAATTCATAACCTAACTGCCGTCCTTCTTTCCTACTCGCTCGCTCGCAGTCGCAGTCGCAACTATTCCTCCATCCGTTCTGCCAGCTCCTTATCGCCGGCGATGTCGTCTCTTCCGAGCCGCTCCTCGACGCTCCTCTTCGCGAGCCTCCGTTATCCGAACCTCAATGTTACCGAGCCGAAGTCCGGAAAGCTGTTGAATCACATTAGAACACCTCGATTATCCTAATTGAACGGAGAAACACGAATCTTCGAATAACAGAATCAACGTTGCTTGTGTTCGACGCATCACGCAAGGAAAAATCAAATTTGTCCGTGAAATTCAAGGTCAAGGTCCATTTCGAGGCTACCTTTTCTCACAATACGGTCGTATTGGCCATCATAGGCCAAGACCAAACATTTTTTTATAACCTTCCAATAAATAAATGAATAATAAAGCAATTTTCCGTTATTCAGGGTGAAAAGTAACCCATTTACGTTTTCTGCACATTATGAAACGATCGACTTTGTCGTGTCTGCGTTATGAGATGTGCTTCTTTCAAACGTGACGTTATAAATGGAACACAATTTGTTGGCCTCCTAGAAGTTAGCTTCCCACTTGTTGAATTAAATAATTTAAACAGTTGTGCTGAGTTGTGCTATGTTTGTGCTACATTGTGCTCGAAAAATTGAGAAAAACGAATTTCTGAGTAGCCCCCCATTTTTCCTTTTTTTTCAATTTTCTCTATTGTGAATATTCCGTTATGTCGATCGTAGATAATGCAAAGTAATTAGTTAACGATTTCGGAGCCACAGTTTCGATCAAATATGTATTACTCATAAGCAATTTTGCAATTTAAATCGTTCTTAACGTTTCGATCCAAATGTGGACCATTTTCAAGAGAAAATTTGCGTCTGTCAAATACTGTATACTATAATAAATGTTTAACAAAATCGGGTAATACCAATAAAACTTTGGCATACTTGCTATGTGTAAACGAATTATATAAATTCACTAATGCAAATTTTAAGAAAAATGATTAACACCATGCCTGTAGACATTACATTGAACTAAGAACAAAGGAGCGACGTATATTGACGATAGCCAATCAGAACACAGAGATCGATAAGTTCTCAAATCAATATTTGGCGGCAAATATGAATCAATTCCATCATGTCCATCATGGCCACATCACACTTGTTTGTATACCATGTAGATGTTATGGTAAATTAATAGTTAATACAATAAATAACACTAGGTGTTTAATTAATGGGTGAAGAACAAATAATGCAACTTATGTGCATTGGAAGCTTGTGGATTTCTCTATTGTGCTAAATTGTGCTGAGATTGTGCCAAAAAGTATTAGTTCATAAAAATAATAAATAATGTTATGGTAAATAATCGTTTTGGACATCTAATCACACAAGTTTAACTTAGTAACAATTATCCAAACAACATATAGCCATATATCTGCTAGCCTAGCACAACTCAGATATATAATTTTATGCTATTTGGATAATTGTTACTAACTTAATCATAATTGGATGTTCAAAACGATCACTTACCATAACTTCTTTATTTATTATTTTTATGAAGTAGTACTTTAGCACAATCTCAGCACAACTAGTGTTCCTTCTCGAGAATTCGCCCTGGAGAATTTCTCGAGAAATTCTATAATTGGTTATTTCTCATTTCTCGAGAAATGACAGTACTTCTCAAAAAATCGTTTTTCTCAATATTTAGTCTTATTTTTTATATTATAGCTGTGATATGCGAGCACAATGTAGCACGACTTAGCACAATTGCGAAAATGGAGAAATGAAAAGTGGGGGCTACTCAAAAAATCGTTTTTCTCAATTTTTAGTCTTATTTTTTATATTATAGCTGTAATATTCGAGCACAATGTAGCACAAACTCGGCACAACTCAGCACAATTATTGAAATTATTTAATTCAACCAGTGGCCCCCCCCCGGCTATCTTCTATGAGGCAATTTGTTGATGTAAATTGTGGAACAAAAAAGGATGAAATTTAATCTTGACCCCTTTAGCGTAATTATTTCTGAAGATTAAATTTGAAATTTGTTGAAACAATGAAAACTTCGGATAATCGAGATCCCACTGTACCCGCGTTCGGTTATCCGATTCGGGAACCGGCCGGGCGGAGATGTAGCGCGCAGCAACCCCTCGAAGGAACGGTCGAAAGATTTCTGGAAGGCGTGGCTGTCCGCGGAACACAATCGCTCGACGACGAAAAACGATCGACTCGATTTCGTGGTGAACGTTGTTTCGAAGGAACGCGTTCACGCTGCTCCGGAACGAAAGGGACGACGCGGTTAACTGGAAGGGTGCCAACGGCTTCGAAAGGGATTCGTAAATTTCGGTCGGCGGACGTCGAACGACGAGCGATAAACGTCACGGGAACACCTCTTTCTCTCGAGATCGTTAAGAGCGTTTAAAGTTTCGTCGGTTTGTTTGGCAGCTCGCGCTGACGCTGCCTGCGACTCCGGTTCCGCGGTTTCGAATGGCGCGCGCGTAACAAGACGGATCGAATCGAGATCCGCGAAAGGTCAGTCAGCGAAACGGAGATGGTTCTCGGCAACAGGAGTCGTTGGGCGTGGGATTCAAACAACTGCTTGCAATCCGTTGGATCTAACATACTCATAAAAGTATGACGAGTTGGTACGTCAGATGGTGTCGTCACGACCTGTCTCAACGGACGCGTTTAGAGCGGAACCCGGGAGTAATTGCCGCGTAATCGTAATCGCGATCATCGCGCCGGAAAATTCCCGCGGCAATAAATGGCTGGTCGTTATCTTTTTACACAGTTTGCGCCCGTATAGTCGGGCTAATTAGCTGCTCGCCGCCGAAACGGGAGCAACTGCCTGCTAAGTCGTTTCACGTTTCGTAAATCTCGGGAGAAAACTGGTGCGGCGACGTACACCTCGAAATCGAATAGCGGTCGAAGTACGGCGACAAAGAAGAAGAAGAAGAAGAGGAAGACGACGACGAAGAATACGAAAGAAAGGGATAGAGGAGGGAGGGAGGACAGGACAGGTATCGCGAGTAGGCGTCTCGCGCGAACGCGTCAGCGGAAGCAGAAGCTAAAGCAGAAGCATAAGTAGCGGCGGAGGAGGATGAGGCGGAGGAAGAAGAGGCAGTCGATGGCTTTAGTTGGCTGCGGGCGACGGCGTCGGTGTCGGAGCGCACGAACGAAAGAAAACATAAATAATCGCGTTCGAATGAGACAGGAGCGTTCGAGGGGGGACCATCGAAGGGAGACGGAACCCTTCTTCACCGCGAAGTACACGCACACGAGCGTGTTGCCGACTGTTGGCTTCCGCTTCGGCGTATTTCCTTTGTGCAACGATACACGACGGTCGAGGGCGGGAGCCCGCGGATTCGCTGATTCGATCATCGAATCGACGTATCGTCGACGAAACTGACAAGAATGGCGGAGTGGGTGAACGAAACGAGAGTGAAACCGAGGTGGCGGGAGGCAGGCGGTAGTGTGGCAACGGTAGCGCAAAGGGCACTAAATTGTGGCACGAGCGAACCGAGCGTGGCCCGCCACGGGACCCCTTCCCCGATGTGCACGCGCGTCTCTATTAAATCTATTATTAGCAGCCAGCCGGGTGCGAAAGCATCCCTTTCAATTACCTAAAGTTTCATTTTGCTCGTGGCGCTTCCGTGGAGAAAGCGACGCGCGCGACGGTGTCTGTTTTCTCGTCGAGTTCGGCAGAGAGATCGAAAGGGCCAGCGTGCCGATCGAAACGGGAGGAAAGAAAAATCGCGCCGCGCGAAAATAGAACGCCGACGACGAGAGAGAGAGAGAGAGGAGGAAGCAGAGGCGCACGCGGACGCACGGCTCGACGCGTATCGCGACGGAAACACGACCCAGCGAAATTCTTCCCTGGGGTCCGTGAAACCGATCTGTCCCGCGAGGGAACTCCGTCGTCCACCGCGTTCGCAAATTCTCTCTCAATTTTCATCGTCGCGTCGCTCCGCAGTCCGAAGGTAATTGGCTACCTGCCCCGCGCGATCCGCTCGATTCCCTCTTTGTTCGCGTCCGCAGGAAATTAGTTTGTGCCGAGGAAGGACATTGAACGCGAACAGGCTCAGAAGCTCGCGGCCGAAAAACCTCTCTCGGTTTTACGACCTCTCGTTTCCTTTCGCCGTGTGCGATCGGCACCGATTGTTTCCGCCTGCGACCTTCTCCGACGTTCAAGCTGCGAATGCACTAACAAGTGACACGTGTAAACGCCGTTGTGACAGCGGAGAGCAAGTTGTTTATACAGGGTGGGGCGCCACATTTTGCCATCTAGATTCACGTCATTATTATTACGCACAGCAAACAATGTTTCAGATGAAGTTGAATGGTTTTGAGAGGGGCACATTCTGATGGTACATTTTTTTTTTGTAGGTGGATGTGTAAAGGACATATGAAGATCATTAATGTTTTTTTAAAAATGGAATCATATATTTTTTGTTGCATCAGCTGATGCTCCTTCATGTTCTTTACAAAAAAGTATTAATCTATTTGTATGAAAAAATCATTAGTTTAGGAGATATTTTAATTATAATGTCTATTTACAGAAAAGGTTCAATGTGGCGACCATTTGCATCAGAACACTTTCTGAATCGAGAAGTTAATGACTCATTAACATCGCGTAGTGTATCTGATGAAAGAATATGAAGGAGCATCAGCTGATGCAATAAAAAATATATGATTCCATTTAAAAAAACATTAATGACCTTCTTATGTCCTTATGTCCTCATATGTATATTATAGAGGGTGTGTCAGCTGAAGGAGGCCACATTATTTTTAATGGCACAAAAGATATTTATGGCATAACTTATATGGTATCGAAGAAGGAATATCGTATGGGAACAATTTCTTTTACCGGTCATTTTTTCATAGTTTCTTCAAGGTCATCGTTATTTTTCTTTTTTTTTATTGCATCTTAAACGGCTGAAAAAATACATTTGAATATGCTTAAGTCATTAACGAGGTGAAATATAACCGGACAAAAAAAAATTTTTCTTTTATGATATTCCTCCTCCGATACCATTTCAATTATGCCAGAAACATTTTTTTTCATGCCATTAAAAGTAAAGGAGATATTTAGGTGGCCTCCTTCAGCTGAGACACCCTGTATATTTGTAATATTTGCGAACAAGTCAGCTCACCTACAGGGTGGACCACGGAGCATGATCAGTTTAGAAAATTCTGCTGTCAGAGTGGTTCGATCGGAAGATTTTTAAGCTGAAATAACACGGTCCAAGGACAGCTTCAAAATTATAGTACCACACCTACACTTTTTTATACGTAAACCTACAACTTTTCCACACCCATCTTTTAGAGGCTACAAATCGGCGTGGAAATGCAAATCAGATGAACTCGCGTACCACGTTATAAGAAACTTGGAATTACCTGTAAGAGTAGAGTACCATGTTATAGGAGGGACGTCGGAGTTTTTGCTCGAAAGGAAACGGTAGCAATAAGTTTCTGGTGTATTCGCACCTTAGCGATCTCCGAGAGTCACGACAAAAATCCGGAACGTCTTTTTGTCGACGGCAGCTCGGCTATCCCGACCCTGTATCCCGCAGGATACCGAGTAAAATATCTGGCGGCTCGCGGTCAGTGGCTGGAACGATTTATTCGTTGCCGACCATGGTTTGGCATCGACCGAGAGAGGAGAGCCGCGCACGGCCCGCGAGCAAATTTATCACGGCGAGCAACACCCTGCGTCCACGGTGGACGCCGTAAATCGGTCTGGGAAGTGGTCCAACCGTTTGGTCGAGCCGTGTCAACGAAATCGTATAACTTCTTCGCGGCTAGCCGGAGCGCAACGACGACGCACAGGGTCCCCGCCTCGACTAACTCGAGCGTTCTCAATTTTCCCCGAGCGGTTTTTCCTTGATCCCCACGAACCAGCCGTGTTCTCCCCTTCGTCCCGGAAAGAGTGCGGTGTTCGCGGCTGCGAGAAGCAGCGAGGCGCATCGACGCGTCGCGAGACTCTAAATTAATCGACGCTCGTCGCTCGGCCGCCGACGATTGATACGTAACCCGTCCGGGACAGTGGCGAGAAAAGCGACGAACAGACGAGAACCCGCTCCGCTCCGCATTTCCCCGGCCTGGCGAGGCCCGCGGGGGCAAAACGAGCTGCACGATATCAAAGAGAGCGAGTTTCGCGTCCAGAGTTGCGACCGCGGCCGCACTGCGGGTCGATTTCAAAGACTCGGCTCGGCTGGGCCCGGCGCGGCGCGACACGGCCGGCTGCGATATTACCGCTCCGGTAGCGGGGAGCGATCGTAAAATGAGCAGGCGAATGGGACGAGAACGAGAGAAGAGAACGAGAAGAGAACGAGCCAAGCCGGAAGGCGACGAAGGGAGCAGGGTGAAGGGTGAAGTAACGTTTCGCGCCTCGCGTCTCTCGCGCCTCACCGGTGGTCGACTCGCAGCCGAACCGAATAGAACGGAAAAGAAAGGAAACGAAAGGGAAGGAAAGAGGAACGGAACGGATCGTCGTGGAAGTAGCTAGACGACGGGAAGGACGAGGCGGACGAGGAGGACGAGGACATAGCTGACGGCGGAGGTGGGCCAGATGTTTGGCTAATGATGTCAGCGGAATCGTAACTAAAACCGAGGCAGCTCCAGGCTTAGCGCGGCTTAGCCTCGGCTTTGAAGGAAAGAGTCTTATTACCAGGCTGCACGTGCTGCTCGTGAGCGCGAAACCGTAGGGTAATTGGACCACCCACTTGACACCGACTCTGTCGTCCCTCTTTTTCCCCTCTTCTGACCTCTCCATTCCGGCTTTTCAGAGGAGCAGCGGCTCCTTTTACCGAACAAATAAACTTCTGGCTCGCGGCTCGCTTCTGCGACGAGCGCGACCTTCCGGTTCGGAAAACATCGGGTTCCGCCGAGCGAATAGATTCGCGAGACCGGACTCGCGACTTCCGCGTCGCGCGAATTTCCGTTTTCCTCTCTGGAATCCGGAAGATTTCTGCCCGTCGGCTCGCCGACGCTCGCTTCAAAAAGGAAAAGTCGAGGAACCTTTGCGGAAGCGCCGGCAAGGACCTTGACACCCAGCTGCTAATTGGGGACGCTGGTTTGATCGGGGCCACCTGTGCATCCGTCGGGCAGCGTCTCGTCGGTTCTTGTCGTCCCTCGTCGTTCCTCGTCGTGGGTGGGCCCGAGGGTAACGCGAAACGACCGACTTAGGCTGGATTTCCGCAAGAATCCGGCAGCCTCGCGTCGCGGCGCGTCGGTTTCGAGATCGCGCGATCGGAACAGCGATTTCGATGGCTCGTAAACGAGGTATCGCCCTTCCCGTCCGCTTCTCCCTCGGGCTTCCCCATCCCCCTGCAGGACGAATCGTTTTCCCGCCTTCTTCTAATTTTACGAGCCGTTGACTCCCGATCGATGGAACGAACCGTTCCGAAACGGCCGCGCGGCCCGGCCAGGCCGCTCGTTTCCCGACAGGCATCGTTACCGTTCGGTGACGTAATTTTCGAGCGAAGCCTCTGTTTGCCTCTGTCCAGCCTCCGGCTAGATCGGACGGACTCGCGATCACCGAAATCACGGTTGTTGCGAAGTCCACCCCACGAATCGACCCGTCTTCTTCCTGTTGCAGATCACTAAGCTCAAGATCGACAGCAACCCGTTCGCCAAGGGTTTCCGAGACTCGTCCAGGCTCACCGATTTCGAGAGGTAAATCTTGGAAATTCTCAGACGCTACGACTTCGGACGTGTACACGGAATCCGCGAACCGTGTATACGTGAATCAAGTATCCGCATTTTTAACCCTCAGCAGTTGAGGGGTGGTTCAGAATCACCACTAAAAATTGCTGTACCATTATTTACAATATTAGTTACATTGTTAAATATGTTGGTATCTGCTCGATTGCTACACATTTAAGTATTGAACGAGGTACTATACCAATTTCATACTCATGAAACGAAAAAAATTAAATACAATGGAATTATTGTGTCTGAACAAAGCATTGTACGAGGTACTATATCAATTTCATATTCATAAAACGAGAAAAATTAAAAACAATGGGATTATTCTATCCGAAGAAAGTATTGTACGAGGTACTATATCAATTTCATATTCATAAAATGAAGAAAATTAAATACAATGGAATTATTCTATCTGAAGAAATGTTTAATTTCCAAGTTAGAATAGCTCCGACAGCAAAGGGTTAATACTCGCGTGCAGGGCCGCCGCGTGGGTAAGAGGCGCCCGAGTGCGAAAGAAAAGCGCCCTTTTCCAAGCATGATAATAAAATACAATGAATCACCTTTTTTTTTAATCAACAACCGGGTTGCTAGCTTCTAGAATCTAGAATCTAGAGTCTCGTTGCACTGTAACATTTGTTACTTCTGCTATTAGGCTTTGTGCCACACTGACAGCGACGGGGGCCTTCCCGTTCATGTTTTGGCGCCCCTTCGACGAAGCGCCCGTGTGCGGCGCACAACCTGCACAACCACACGCGGCGGCCCTGCTCGCGTGATTATTAGACGTGTATACGAGACGAGAATGTTTTCCTCGAAAGTATTGAGATTTCCTAAAACTTCGGGAATAGTTTCCCCGACATTTTCGAGTTCTCGCACACCTCTGGTGATGCATTCTATTGGCCGGGGGAACTACCATTCCCGATAACCGCGGAATGGTACGCGCGCCGGTGCTCTTGATCGAGGAAAAAAATGCATAATCGAGCAGCTTCCCTTTCAGGGAGACGATGGAGTCGATGCTGGCGGAACAGCAGTCGCTGAGGTTTCCCCATCGACTTCCGTTCGAGATGGATCAGCTGCAGGCGGGCGCGGTGAGCAATCTCAGCCTGGAGGAGAAGGCGCTGTGGGCGGCGCGGTCTCAGATGTTGCTGCGAGCCGCGGCGGCGGTAGCCGTGAGCCCGTACGCTCAGCTGGTGGGTCCCGCTCTGGTGTACCCGGGAGCGTCGCCCGCGGGAACCAGCCACCAGCAGCAACACCAGCAGCAGCAACAACAACAGCAGCAGCAATTGGGCCATCTGTGGTGGGCCTCGTCGATAGGGCCGACACTGTTCGCCGCGGCTCACCAGCAGCAGCAGCAACAACAACAACAACAGCAACAGCAACAACAACAGCAGCTGGCAGGATCGAGCACGCAGAACCCGGGCACGAGCCCGGCCGCGCCCCGACCCCTCTACCCTTCCGCCCTGGCGTTGGCGCACCACAGATTCTCCCCGTATCACACAACCCCCGTCGCCCCGAAGTCCTCGACGCCGCAAGGCTCCTCGTTGTCGCCCGCGAGGAGGACAACCCCCTCGCCGACAGACAGCCTCGGCAGAGACGCGCAGGACCTCTCGCCTTCGTAGTCGTCGCCGACCGTCGATCGGCTCGAAAACCTGGGGACCATTTGCCGGCGTTGTTCCGCGCCTCCTTCTCTCCTTCTCCTCCTCCTCCTCATCTTCTCCATCTCCTTCTCCTCGTCGTCCGTGTTCACCTCCGAAACCGAAGCAAGTCGATCGGATCATCTGTCGACGAACCACCGCCCCCGCATTCCGTGTTCCGTCGCACCTATCCTCCCTCCACGGACCGAAGAGAACGATCGCGATCGGGAGAGCGTCGAGATGCTGCTGCGCTGGAGTCGGTCACGCGAAGATTGCGCGCGCGCGCGATCTCGAACGATGCGACGCACGGAGAAATTCCGAAATGTATGTATATAGGTATATATATAGCTGTGGATTTACAGGTCTAGGTAGTATCGTCGACATCGTTCGTGTAACATAAGTTGTATATTTCCTTATCATGACTTACCGTTATCGTTCTCGTTATTTATGTTTCGAATCCGTACTGGACGCGGGGGGGACGCGAGACACGACCAGGCGATCCGCTCCGTTCGCGGACGTGATTTTTCCGAGCGCGGCTCGCGACCTCCCGCGGTAGCTTGATCGACGATTGTCATCGCCGCGAGGCGGTTAGCCTTAGTCTAGAGCGTTATATCGTTGATGCTTGTGTTGCGAAGACGCGTAAGTACCTATTTGCTGTGCAAGCCGTTCCCGTGTACATAAACCCTAATAAACTCTTGTACCGAGCCTAATCGGCTGGTTCGTCATGCTCGACTTTCTCCCTCTCCACAATCTCCTCGAGATCCACCGCGTGAGGGCAAGGTTGCCTTCGAGACATTTATTGTTGGCGATCCTCCACGAGGGAGGCATGCTGCACCTCGGAGTTCCCTCCATATCAGCGACCCCGGGCCGGATATTCGGGCCTATTCCCATTTTATCTTTTTATATGGGTTGGACCTACTGTTTATAAGGTGGGTTCCGAACCACCTATATGTCAACGACACGCGAAAAAGCGCCCTGGGCCACCCCCGGCTTTTCCACCGAGCGGTCACCCATTCTATCGGTGATCCGCGCCCCAGCTGTTTAATTTTTCTTTTTTTTTAAATATGTTTATTGCAGGGAAAATAGTACATTCTTATAATTAGCATCAACAAACATATCAAAAATACCACGCAGTATTGCTTTGTTATTCTAAATGTTCGCTCGCATACGAAGCTCTAAGAATTACTTTCTTTGGACGGTGGTTATGCTATTAGGAACTGTAATAATTATTTTCAAATTTACCGCCGTTTTATTGATTCGGCATAACCTAGATCGATTTCAAATACATACGTACATCAGTACCTCGACAACCAGCATGTCTGACGCACGAAATACACGTGTCACACGAAATTTTCATTTTTTTCACAAAGCAAGTAAGTTTGTCCTTTAGAAACAATAGAAAATCACTTTACAGTAATAAGTTATCGAATAAATTCTGTTTTTTCAACAATTTTACAACATATTTATGTTACAGACGCAATTTCAAATGATTAATCTTGAAAAAGATCCAAACAGGGGATCGAAACGTTGATAATGTTTGAATAAATTAGCAAAATTGCTTTGTTCGTAACAAAGGATCGAACTGTAGCGCCGAAAACATTTAAAGATTTATTAATAATTATTTAGTATATTAATAGGTTAAACCAGTGAAGGTATGGGGTGTGTGGGTGGGGGAAAAATGTTTTCCTTGATTAAAAACCCCCGTATCAGTCTTTGGTGTGTTTATATACATATATACAAAGAGCAGGAGAAGAAGAAAAAAACAAAACGAGAAAAGAAACAATTAAGAAAGGTCGTTGCTTGCTGTACATGGATCTGGCTCTTCTGTCTTTGAGCTCTCTCATATGAGAATCATTTGGGGAGAGCCACCAGCATCTTGTAGGATCAAGACGATGGTAATCGTGGTAATCTATTAACGGGGCTAACGTAGAGAATTCGAACATCTCTCTGTTTGACTCGAAGTGTCATGGTGGTGGTACGAAATGCGTTTATTTGCTTTATTCCATTTCCAGTGATATATCAAGTTTACATCATCAGAATTTTGTATTACCCGGTTGTATCACAGTATAGGAAGGCTTGGGGTAGGGGGTGATATAGCCGGTGGAGATCTGACGTTGTGATATTGCTGGGCTTGGTGGGATAGGGTTTGTGTTCTGTTATTGTCTATGGAGGGGAGTTTGTTGAAGTAAAATCGTACTGTTTTTAAAATGAAGGAGTCAATTCTTGGGATATTTGCCGTGTTGTAGATCACTTTGTTGCTCACATAGTGTTGCCAGTTGGAACTTTGGGTGCGGTAGAGTTTCAGGCATACTCTTAGGCATTTTCTTTCCAAACATCGAATCTTTTCCATCATTGTATGATTGCAGTTTCACCAGATTGGGGCTGCGTATGTAATAATTGGGATCAGGCGAGAACCGGTGCTAGCAACGGGGCCATGGCCGTTGACTTGCCTTCGAGACAAGCCGACCGAAAATATCCGCGAGCGGTTCGGTTAACCGAGAACAGGATACCCCGCGTTTAACGGCGTCGTAGCGCGATCCACGAGCCGACCGCGCGATTAGGGGATGAAGGCTTCGGGCCGAGCAGCTGTAAGCGGTGGGGGCTGACCACGAAACTACGACTCCGGAGCGCAACGCGGAGCCAGGTAAGGAAGTAGAACACGCTCGCAAGGATTCTCGGGGGAAGCGGGCAGCGTTTCGACGACGCGAATAAAAAAGGCATTACCAAGTCATTAGCCCGGCCGTGGCGAGCCTTGTCCAGTCGAGCCGGTTGCGTGCGAACGCACGAACGACGCGACGACGCTCTTTCTTCGACTAGACGCGGGCTAAGATCGCCGGGGCACTGCTCTCTCTGGCTCCGTCGAAATCTAGAGGAATCCACGCCTACTCTGGGCCAACCTGTACGGTAACGGCAAGATGGATCGTCTTGAGTTCGCGTGTTCCACGGTATCCCAGCTTTTGCTCCGAGAAAAACGCGCTTCCCTCAGAAGAACGCTCCGAATGCAACGTCGTTGCCAGCTTCGGAGAGAGAAAGAAGCAGCTCCTATTTCTTGCAGTATCAAAATTATTCGCAACGATTGCAAGAAACAGTAACCATGTTGATCTTTCTTCTCTTCTTTAATGTATCTTGGCAGGTTCAACATGATTTACAGGGTGGATCACCAAGCGTGATCAGCTTAGATTATTACGCCTCGAAACGTGTACTGAAGTTTGGTCATTTAAATAATTAAACCACTTGTTTGGGACAAGGATTCTGGAGTGTTGCGGTGTCTCCAGCGACCACTGAGTGGTGCCAGGAGTTGGTGACTCTTCAGAGTTTTTGGAGCACCCTCAAGGTCCATCAAGGATATCTAGTCACTTCTCGACGGCGATTTTTAGAAGGTCTTCGGGGACTACTCGAACCCGTGGTCGGTGTTTTTAGCTGTGTACTCCATTGTGCTTTATTTAGCGGTAAATAAAGAATAGAAACTATGCAATTCTTCACAGCCTGTACACATTTAAAATTGTAGAGTGCATGGTAATAAATGAAGAATATTTTTATTACAAGTTAATGTGTTCTTATTTCCCACGCTGTAGAAGTGGGATAAACTCAAAAATCCCGGAAATTCAATTCTTTATTTGGAGGATATGATAATAAATTCAAATTAATGCTTTCCTCATAGAAAATTTAATTTTCTCTACCCTCAAGCTTTTAATAATAAATCTTTCAGAGATGCTCACTTAGTTCTAATATCTTAGTGTCACAAAGAACACGTTAATTGTTGTAACAATTATTGTTTATTCTTTACCAGATAAATTACAATATCAAACGTGTACATATAGGAACAGGAAGAAGCACCCAGTACAATTATAAGTAGACTGCGGATTTTATGCATTTATAACAAAAATGGGCACGTACATTTCACAGCAGTGGACATGTTAAAAATTTTTAAGGACATCAATGTATTAGTGTCAGCTTAATAGGATAATTAACAGAAGAATACAATTTTTATTTGGCTCCTGTGTCCTGCAATCGATACAAAGATTTTTTTTTTATTTTGCATAAAGATCCGCAGTCTAATTATAAGATATAATGACAAACAATATATTTATGTAGAAATATTTTATTATACAATGATTAATTTATTGCATTTAAGCGATTAGATAATCCGCAATAACACATATTCTCAAAATTATTCAATTAAACAGCGGAATCCTTTTTCAAAACTTTCTGTATTATTTGATTTTCTACACTATTCTATTAAATATGGCCGACTGCTTCTTTCTTCTGCACAGTAGCGTATATATTTAGATATCGCCATAATTATACGTCTCCAGTAAAGTATATATAATATTATTTTTGTATTACATTTCAAGCAAAAATCATTTTTCGATCGATGTATTCAAACTAGTGTGTCTACAGGTTTGGTTTTTCAATGTTTTCAGTTTTTGTTCAAGTTCGATACGGTCACTTTGCCTTTAGTATGTTTCAAACCAGCAACTGGCACACATCAATTCTCAATGTTCATTTTTACATTATAAAGTTATTATAGCAAGTACGTATCAAGACCAGATATGATCAAATTCATTGCTTATCATTGACATTTATATTTATATATATATTTTTGTTTAGAAGCAAACTTCCACCTTTGGTAAAGGTTCAAAACAGAACCGAAACGTCAGGAAAGAAGTAAAATTTTTTGCAAAATTGCTATATTAGTAATTGATCGAAACAGTAGCACCGAAAGCATCTATAAATTTGATAGTCAACATTTACGATCGATAATTGGAATTAGAAAATCATTTTTATTCGGAGTTACATCGACTAACAACCCCTCGTCTTTCGCGAAGGGGTTAAGCCTACCACCCATGTTGCGTTCCCACCGATGGACGAAACATCGCCACCAGTTTTCCGTAGTTGGTACCGCGAGCAGAGCCTGGAGGCACGGGAATCTGCCGCGGAGGACGAGTCGCCGATCCTGATCCCGAGAATGCGGGAAGAGAGTCGTCTCTGTCTCGTCTCTGCCCGTAGAACGCGTCTCTGGAAAGCCGAGGGTGATACGCCCACTTCCTGGCCGACGACTCGCGTCCTCTTTATTCACCGTTTCGCGCTACGAGGTAGTCGAAAAAACTGACAGGACAGAGAGAATGAGAGAGACAAAGGGAGAGAGAAAGAGAGAGAAAGAGAGAAAGAGAGAGAGTCGAAAGAGCGGCGGAGGGCTCGCCGGTAGTGGCGCGGAAATGAGCGGGAGAAGGATACCTGGCTTGCCTAATTTGCTCGGTAATGTCCCGCCGGGAATTAACGAGCAGCCCGAGCACGGGGAGAGGGGCAGCCGGTAGCACCTAGCCGACATTAATTATGTCCGCTGCCACAGGTGCCAACAACTCGATTATCGGATCTCGATCCCGATCCCGATCCCGATCGCTCGTTTAGATTGCGCTGCGTGTCGTGGAACACGGCTCCCCTCCCGCGTCTCTGTATCGCCAACAACCGCCGCCGCCGCCGCCGCCCCTCGCTCGCGCGCTTTTCCTCCGTGTCTTTCCACTTGCTCGCGTTCGATCGCCGCGAAACTGGTTCGTTTCCCTCGCTGCTTGCGAACGTATGTGACACGAGTCCCCGGTCGCTGCAACCAGACGATCCGAGAAGGTTAACCTTTCAGTTCAAACCCGAGTGGCTACGTTTACTGCCTCGCCTCGTTGAGCATACCGTGTCTAGGCTCGAGAAGTCTGTCTTCAGGCGATTCTGTTGGTTATAGCCAAGAACATCAGTGGTCGTTCTCGGATAGATGCTGGCGAGTGAATGAAAGGAACGGTCCTCGCCAGCATCCCGAGGAGAGTAAGGGAAAACCACAACCCTTATGGGAATTTCAAAAAAAGAAAAAAAAGGCGATTCTGTTGGCGTGCAACGCGGTAGCGCGCGTTATGACTAGTTGGGGCCTTGAGCAAAGTAGAATTCCGGGGCCTCTGACCCCAACTAAATAACTATGCGAGAAAAACGTAGAATTTGCATCTGGGATCTTGGGACCCTGGGCATTTGCCCAAGTTGCCCATGGGGTTGTTCAAGATTGGCGCGCCCGAGCGCCATATTGTCACACCGGCACCACGCGATCGGCTGCGTGATTGGCCTATTCCCATTCTCGATCCTTCTGGAATGTTCGCGAAAGATCGAGACAATAAAAGAGAGTGACAACTGTCGCCTCACTCACTCTCTCTCTCTGCGACAAACGATCAGCTGATCCACGTCAGCCAAGCGATTCCATTCAAAGTCTTCTTTATTCAATTCAACGTACATCAGTTCTGTTACACAGAGTAGTATTATTTGACAAACCATCTTAAAGTGCAAAATACATAATTATTTATACATAGATCCATACATTTTTTTCTCGTGCTCACAATATCATTTATACAGTCCACTTCTCTACCGTTCAAATTCATGCGTTACCACACTTTATCCATTCCTTTCAATCTTGCATTCTGTCTCTCATTTCAATCACTCTGCGATCCTGTCTCACTCTTCTCAGTCATTCCATTCTTTCAATTACACGTTCCTTTCATTCTGGTCAAGCAAGACCGCATCCCTTTACATTTTTGGTCCTTCGAGTCGGATGCTTTACAGGGTAACGCGCCACAGACCCAACGAGAAAAGTGAAGAGGAATCCGATTCCGGGCGACCGCGTCGCTGGAAAAAGGGCTTGCCGCGGTATAAAATGGCGGTGGCGAAGGATGGCACCGGTATCGATTGGCTCTCGAAACAGAGCGGCGGTGGCGTCGGTGGCGGCGTGGTAAATACGCGTGGATGCACGAGTGCGCGTAGGTGCGAACCACAGGGCATCGTTTCGCGTGGGTGACTTCGATATCGGTGGTGCCACCGAGGGCCCGCTTATTCGTCGATGCGAGCGAGCACAGGCGAGCGGAGGCGAGCGGCGCGGTGAACTGCGCCGCGCCAGGCCGCTCTCTCGTCCGCTTAAGCGCCTATTAATTGATTGAATTAATTTGCCAACGCGTTTACCAACGACCGTGCCGGGGATACGTTACGGGGCTCGATGAACGCGCGCCATCGAGGAACAAACTCCTCTCTCTCTCTCTCTTTTTCTCTCTCCGTTTCATTCTCTCGTCCAAGCCGCGAGAACCACAAAATCCGCGTAGCCGACGACGGGAACTGGTTATGGACAGCGAGTCCTCGGACGAGCTTCCATCAACGTCCGAACGAGGCTCGATTTTTCTCGTCGGGCATCTCTTGACGCGATTAGCGACGCGCGGTAGGTCGTGCACGCGAGAACAAGCGGACGAGCAGAGGAGCGGAGAAGAAGCGGTGTGCGCTGGGTCGAATTTCGACGGCGCTTCGAGTGCGCAGCTCGAGTGTCGCGTAAATCCGATCTAAAACGAAACTCTCGTTTCCCCTGTTTCGCGACGAAACGGATCGCCGCGCTGTCTAGACGCTGGGTGTATGTATCGGTGCCGATTCCGGTGAACATCGCGCGAAGAAAAGCTGAACTCCGTTCTGAGCGCCGTTCACGGCTCCGGCTTTGGCTCTCCGGATCGTTCCAGGCTAATCCGAAAGTTTGACGACAGTCGCGCGCGTGGCTGTGAAAATATTTCGACTTGTTCGACGGGGCCGAACAATGCCGGTTGACCTGCGCCTTTTCGCCCGGCGACGTTTTTCAATAGGATTACGGAGAACTCGGCCGAGGGAAAAGAGCGGAGGGGAGCCTCTCTCGGAGCTTCTCAATTTTGCGGTGTAATCTCGGTTGTCGCGGGACGCGTGATCGATCACGATCGGTTTGGAAGATCGATCGGTCGGGCGATCGGGAGATCGCTTCCGAGTACTCCGAGAGTCCTCGAGAAGCTTCGGAGGCGCCGAGGAGAATCGCGGTCGCGGCTAGACCCGTCCAAATATTTGGAATCTAGTCCGGTTCTCGCTGGACAGAGGGAAAACGCGCGACCAGTCCGTGACGAAACGTTCGACTGCAGGTGGCCTACAGATGCCGGGGCTTATGGGGTTTATCCCCCAGCGGGATATCGATCCCATTGTACCGTGGCTGCGAAGCGAGAGAAACGGCAGAGAGAGAGAGAGAGAGAGAGAGAGAGAGAGACGAGAGAGTCTGGAGAGTCGAGTGGTGCACCGCTCCGCCCTGCTTCGTCCCGCTCCGTCATGCTCCCCCGGCCATTTTCCAGCGAGCGAAATTCTCGGTAAACTCGAGGATGTGCCGAGACACCCTCCAGATTTACCTGGATCGTTTCGTATCGGGCCGGATTGCCCGCGTTCGCGGCGGATCCTCCGTTCGATCTGCTCCGACCCGACCCCCGCTGGGGCTATCTCACTCTCGGAGGACGCGGACAAGCAAGTCGACGATTTGCGCAGCCGGTTCGAGGGGTTAAACGGGGCGCGAGGGGGCGCGAGGGTGCACGGCTCGACGCGTGCTCCGAATTTCGAGGTTTGGACACGGGAGGAGAGAGCGAGAGCAGAAGTCGTGTAAACGCGGAGGAACCGATAATAACAAGAGTTGTCGAGGGGGAGCGAACCGGGAACCGACTCTCGTTTTCCCGTTTCCATCTAATTCGGCCAAGTGGCAACGTAACAGGCAAATGAAGTTGGGTGTAACTTTATTAGCGGACGGATAGAACGAGCTCGTTGCCGTCGGGTCGCCTCGCCTCGCCTCGCGCGTTACGCTCTTTGCGGAGGGGGAGCCTGGCAACATTTCTTTTGGGAAATAAGCTGTCACGTATCCGTTGGTAAACGCGAGGGGAGCGTGCCACGGATAGGAGGGGAATAAGAGATTAGACCTCGCTTATTCCTCGAATCGAAATATTATTCCGCGCCTTTCCCATACTCGCGCGGCGAGCGGCGAGCGGGCGCGTTCACGGTGCCCGTCGTAATTTATTTGCTCGGAGCGTTGTAAACCGTCTCGATAAGAAGCGGGGCGCGTACGATCGAGGACGCGTTCGCCCCGTAATTATCCGGCCGTAAATCTTGAAAAAATTTAATTAAATTAAAGGAGGTATCCTTGGCCGATCCTTTGTCGGGCTAGCGACGCGACGAGATCGGTTGATGCGCGATCGATTACGTAAATGACGTTCCCGCGGAGCGATCGACGTTACGTAAACATCGTCCCGATCGAAATCTCGCGAAAACGAGCAACGAGAACGCGAACTTCGCCGTGGAGCGCCGCGCGCCGCGCGCCGTGGATCGAGACGTGGCGAACCGGAGAGAAGCGAGGCGATCGAGGCGACTGAGGCGAGTCGAACCGAACGAAGGCAGGTCGCGCAACAAAGGAAAGAGTACCGGGCGACGCGGGTACAAGAATTTCCGTCCGTTACAGTTGGTGAGGCGCAAACTATATCAGGAAGCGCGGCAATTGTCTTGTCGCGAGGAGAGAAGAGCCGCTCGCCCTAGGTGTGCAAGACTCGGCACGCAACTAACAGGAACCCGATAATTCACGGGGCCCCGCGAGCGAGCGAGCAAGCAAACCAACAAGCATCCTTCGACTGCGAGTCCGGTCGGTCCTTTCGAAGCCTGTTCTTTCGATCGTGGACGCTTTCGGCGAGGATGGAGAGCCCCGCGTCCAGTAAACTCGAGTAAATCGCTCTCCGGAGCGGAAACGAGCAGGATCTCTCGCTCTCGTCCCGGGACGGTCTCGTTGCGCGTTGTGTTTAATTAAGCGTTGCGGCTCGAACGAAACCCTCGGAGCAACGAGGACACGCATCCAGAGACCGGTGGTACGTAAATTGCAGGTAAAGGTAAGACGCGCGCTCCGGTTTGGCTCGCCTCGGGTCGCTGCCGGCAATTAACTCGAAAGGACGCCTCTCGCACGGCAGGCGTCGCGGCGCGGTTCGATTCAATTTGCCCGACGTTTTCTCGAGGCTTCCGGGCGTGGTTCCGAGTAGTCGGGCCGACGCGATCTTTCGGATACCGAAAATACCGAAAACGAAATGCGAACGGAGGAGCATCGCGGATAGAACTGGATGTAAATCGTCGGAGCAGAAATTGCTGTGGGAAAAGGAAGAGAGACGAGAGACGGGCCGAGACGGGCCGAGAGGAGGCACTTCTTCGAGCGGTCTCTCGTGGAAGTTAAACGCGGAGGGCCGTCGACGTTGCGGCACGACAGCCGTTGTTCGGGGTGTCAGCCCCCCCGCCCCCGTCTCTCCGTTTCTCCTCTGGGTTCGCCCTCGTTTCGGTCCCGGCTCGGCTCGCAACGTCGATCGGGTGTACGTAACCGTGTCCGTTGTTCCGCTATCGAAGAGAATCAACGCGCATCACGCAACGCTAATTTGTCTTCGATTGCCCCGTCCGGGGTTCGTGGCGTGGGAGACCTCTCCTTTATCCCCACCCGCGGGTCCAGCCTTTCCTTTTACCGTCGCCATTGTCCTTTCGACGACGAGACCACGCGATATCGCCCGACATCGCGTTTCGGCGGAAACTCGCGAGAAAATCAAACTCGAGTGGGGGTCGAGGGGGGCCGTGGCCTCTCTCTCTCTCTCTCTCTCTCTCTCTTGCCGGTCTCTTCGCGAGACCCCGTGAGCCCGTACGAATCTCGCGGGTCATCGTTGGGCCGTCCGTAACCATGCCGCAACGATAAATCACGTTCGTTTCAATGTTAATCGGTTGCTAGCATCGAGTCTAATAAGCATGGAAGGGACGCGGAGCAATACCGATGCCGATTGCCGTTCGCCGCTCTCGTCGGTATCGCTTCGACTCCGCGGAAACAAGAAGAAGAGGAGGAGGAGGAGGAGGAGGAAGAGCGAGACGACGAACACGAAGACGAACAAGCCGCGCGAGCCAGCGCGGTAGAAGGGGCTCCGCCAGAGAAAGCAACGTGGAGAAGAAGAGATAGAACGAGAAGAAGGGCCTCTCTCGGCATTGTTCGCGGCCGCTCGCTCGTGACTCGTGACTCTTGCGACCCGGATGACCCCTAGCCTCAATTACCTCGGACACATCCGCCCGCTCGTACACCCTCTCGCGCTCGCCAGCGTTCCTCCTGTCTTCTCCGGCGTCCGTCCGAGCCCGAGAGTCCCGTTTTTTTCCTACCAATACCGACCTATCCGCTCCACCGTGGCAACCTGCCCTCCGCGGACTCGTTCGCGACCCTAAACCTCGACTCTCGTTCTTCCCCAGCTTCGGTTTCGGTGTTCCTCCGGCCAACTGCGTCCGGACGTGTTGAGTATTGCTCCGACGGACCGGGATGAATCAACCACGTTGGAAGATTGGAATAGTCCGTCAACGGCAATACGTGTGGAGAGTAGAAAGAGCTGATCTATGATTTATAACAAAAATGAGTAGGTGTAATTGAAAACGGTAATACCATCAAACGAATTTAACAATACTTAGTAATTTATGTTAAGTCTTTGTTCTATTGTAAACATTTGTGTAAATGGACCTCGGTCCGTTCATAATAAATAATAATAATAATACTGAATTAAGACAGAAAATAAACTTCAATTCAGGTAGAAAATTGATATTTTGCGTGAAGATCCGCTGTCTGCTGATCAGCTACGATTATCTCGGTGCAGGTTCGAGCTCCCCCGTTTCCCGAAACTCCTGCACAAGGAGTTTCGAGCGGAGGACCCGTTCCGTCGACGACCTGGCACGCTCTTTACGGCTCGGACACGTTCGGCCGGTCCCGAGAATCAGTGAGGAACCTCGAACGTCCCGACAATTAGTCGAGCTTATCGGTGCCTACCTGACGCTATCCCGATACCATCTACAAGTGTTCGGAATCTAAATAGTTCGTAGCCGTGTCGTCGTAAAAACCGCACGCCCCTCGTGACGAGTGTAGCCGCGCGTGTCGGTCGGTAACTTTATCGCTTCGGATAAAGATCTAGCGGAGGTCGGCCAGCGAACGGGCCGAGTTTCCTGGCGAATCGTCTCGACGGGGCCCAGCGTTGCGATCGGAAGCGATCGGTCGCCGCCTGGGTCTCGTTTTCGGCGTCGATACGATCGGGAATCGAACACGAATCCGAGGTGGCATTAGCCTAGCCTCTCTCGTCGATGCGTCCGATCGCGGGAACAGGCGGAAAGGCGGGACGACTCGGTCGATGTATCGATAGCCGAGATCTTGGCGATGCGTTTCGACGTGCTCGCTTCCAATTAAGAACGCTCGTAAGCGATCGCCGCACCGCACAGTGGGGTATTTGCCCGATTTCAGCGGTCATAACTTAATTAAAAAAATTTTAGATAAATTGTAAAATTTTTGTGACTTGAGTTAGTTGAATGTCTGAGGAACAATCTCCCATCATTCATTTTCCCATTCATGTATCCATTAAGCACTGACATTTGTCGGAAGTTGAAGTTCCGCTAACCCGCTTTCATTTCTCAACGAATTCACCTGTTAGTAATTGTTACCTTATTTACATACACTAACAGATTTTTGTTTGGTAGAAGTTTTTTTTAGCTAAGTATAGGGTATACTTTTAAGAGAAATTCTCTTTTGTACCATATACATGTTTTTAATTGTTAGTACTTAAAGATAACCAACGATGAGTCACTTTCTTGATGATTCTAAGACTTTGGTAATGATTTCGTTATACTTCCGGTTGTGTCCCGGTGTTCATTTCTGTACCATTGTATTCTTTGAAGTCTTCTGATTGAGATGCAAGAAAAATTGTATCTGCCTTCGTCGGCTTTCGTGTTTTATAGTTGATTTACGAAAAAATGGCCATCGTGCGCGCGCGAAAATCGCAGCATTTCTCACATCCTGCATGTTCGCATTCGCTATATTTTCGTATTTACTTAAGTAAATATTAAATAATAATAATAAACACACAATATACACTAAAATAAGAAAACAGTACACACATGAAATTTAAATAATATACAGGGTGGAGCAATAACCATGTCCACTTTGAATATTGTCGTTATTTGTAATAATATGAAAAAATGTTATGAACAAAATTTTCCCGGAACAAAGGGGGACATGTTGTGGCATAAACATTTTCTGGGTGGCTGGAGGCATAGAGGAGATTTCAAGATGACCTCGACTTTTTTAAATCGAAAGACCTACTTTTTGTACCATGAATCGATAGACTATTGAATTCTGAGTAAAAATGTATTGAGCTCCACACGTCTTAAATCTAATAGTTAACGAGATATTATCAAAATAATTTTCTTTCCTCTTTTGATAATATCTCGTTAACTATTAGGTTTAGGACATACAAAGGTCAACACTTTTATACTCAGAATTTGATACTCTATCGATCTGTGGTATAAAAAAGGACATTCTGTTTAAAAAAATCAAGGTGTCCTTGAAATCTCTTCTGTGGCTCCACCCACGCAGAAAATGGGACACAGTACAAAAAGTAGAAATGTTAAGCTTTAAAATGGTTGTGTTTTCATCACATTTGGATAAATTTTAGCAAAGTTACAGCAGTAATTAATTTGTTGTTTCACGATCGTAAATATTCGATAAGAGTGAATATGCTCACAGCGCACAGTTTCGATCAGA
>CM052299.1:1013301-1067091 GCA_028455765.1 Lasioglossum oenotherae | reverse complement strand
ATCGAAACGTAGAGGTTAAATTTTGCAAATTTGCTTTGTCTTTTCATCTGATCGAAACTGAAAGTTACAGCAGTTTCAATATTGAGCGAATTTTGAACTAGCTGTGGCCGCTGAGATTGGGCATATACCCCACTGTGCACCGTGCAGATCGGAAACCTATTTTCCGCGTGGTTAGCACCGCGACGACGACAACGATCACGAGTGGCGACCGTTCCGAGCGGCGAAGACGTCTGTGGAAGCGACATACGTTGGAGAATAGAAAGGTACTACTAAATTGCGACGCGAAAATGACGGTTAAATTGCGAGCGGGGACCGCGCTAACGACGACGATCCTGCGAGGAAACTTGGACCAGGGTGGCTCGAACTCGAGGTTGTCCCCGCAATCATCGAGTCGCGGATCACCCTAAGCGAAGTATAATTGAGGTCGTTAGAGGCAGGAGGTTCTCTCGCCGCGTGCCGAGTCGAGTTCCATCTGGGGAATATTTACCTTTCCGAAACTGCACGGTAGTCCATCGAACTCGTTGCCGAGACGCCGGGTTCCGAGGGAGGATCCGAATTCGCCGAGAGCAGGACGAACCGAGTCGAGTCGAGTCTCGCGGGCCACCCGGACGCGGCGGGATCGCATCGGTTACGCGTACCGTCGGATCGGATCGAATCGAATCGAATCGAATACGGATCGGATCGGATCGGATCGGATCGCGGCAGCTGTCCGACCGTCTACGAGAGCTGCCGCGGGCAATTTAAAAGCCGCGCGAATTACAGGGTCCGCGGTGGTTGCTCGTAAAACGAACATCGAGGCAGGAGAGAGGTCGGAGCGTGCGAGGAGCGAACCGTCCTCGCGAAATAATTCCGGATTCTGCGGTTCGATCGAACACCGGGGATATACCGCTGCTACCTGGTTCG
Source organism: Lasioglossum oenotherae (assembly GCA_028455765.1). Taxonomy (NCBI): domain Eukaryota; kingdom Metazoa; phylum Arthropoda; class Insecta; order Hymenoptera; family Halictidae; genus Lasioglossum; species Lasioglossum oenotherae. The sequence goes on along the minus strand of CM052299.1, from coordinate 1,066,188 downwards.
CGGCACCTCTTGGACGCGCATAGGGATTGCAATCCCGCAGGATCCCGCAGGATCCCGCGTTATTTTTTGGTCCCGCATTTCTTAAATAGGTGACGCGGAATCCCGCAAATTTTGCGGGACTATACGTCCCAAAATTTCGCGAATGACGACGCGCACGAAGAACTTCTTCGATGGTCTGTCATGAAGATATCGACAAACCTTTAAACAAAGAGATGATTTCCTTTGAGAGCGATGGCAAAAAGGGGAAGTATTTACGTATGGCTTACGAATATTTTTTAATTATTCGACCTTCAAGTGTAGAGGCTTAACGAGCTTTTCCCGCTGCAAGGATATCTTTTTGTAATGACTTGAGGACCTAACTAGAAGATACAACAATTAATACACTGCTTTTTACGATAATATTTTCAAAGTTCTAGAAATTACAATTTGTTTTTATAATTTTTAACATTTTTCAGATTTTAATCAAATTAAAATTATATTCACAGACAGGTCGATTACATATAGTTCGTTCTAAACAATTTTTATAGTTATGTTTTAAGTTTTAACCAACATTTTGGTAAAGGAAAACATTCTTCCGATTCACCTCAGCAATTAATATATATAATAATTTTTTATTTAAATAATACCTTCTTCTAATGATTATTAGATATAACGAATTATTATATTATATATTTATTATACAATTAGAAACGTATATGTATATACACTGTGTGTGTATATATATATATATACACACACACATTTCAAATATAGTTTGGATTTCAGAATGGATTTTAGAATGGATTTCAATTATAGTTGAAGTATTATATGTAATAATATTCATGTAATAATATTATAATTGAAGCGAAAACGCTGCTGTTGGATCAATAAATTAATGGTAAGTCTCATAAGTGCCGAATGTAATTCTATTCAATTGGTAATTCTCAGGGCCAGGTTTACGATTCAAAATTTTGCGGTTTAGAGTTTAGGGTTAAGAAGTGTCGGCAACTCAGCTGGGACATGCAAATTTATAGTATGGGCGGATGAAGTATCGGAGTAATTGGGCTGTGTAGATAAGGATTCTTGATTGTGATAGTTTTTTCGCGCAGCACGTCATCAAAGTATAGTCCTTCACGAACATCTTAAAAAGATTCCGATTGACTCGATGAAAAACGAGTTGTCGGCAGATTTTCGTGCAAAAAGATCGGTATCTGGCCCACTGTGCGACGACAGGAAGGCTGGAAGGATTCGAGTACGGCCCGAGAAATCACAGAAGGCGTGTTCCGATTGAGAGTCGTGAACTCTGACGGGTCGAGCGGTCGTTTGATTGTAATTGGCGACGGCTGGTGTCCGCGGCGAAGCTGGGATAGATGGATCGGTGGCCTTCTCCCGCGGGAGTTGGCGGCTCGAAGGGGTTGCTTTCAAATTATGAAAATGGACTGGGACAAGAAGCTTCTCGTCGGTGCGTTTCGATCGAGCTTTCCGCGAGGAAAAATTCTCGAGCCGAGAACCCCTAACGGTTAACGAGAAAGCCGAGTCGACTGATGGCTACGAAGACGCGAAGAGGAGAGGAGGCCTGTGGTCGCGTGGTCGCGTGGCGGGCCGCTCCACGCCGCGGTATGGTGTACGCCATACGCCGCGCGGTGTTTCCATAGCGACAAAAGCCCGCCGCAGATAGGTCCGAGCCGAGGGAGGGTGCGCGACGGATAAAAGTCTACGGATGAGAGATAAATGTAATGTAACGTAATGTAATGCGATGTAACGAGGGAGGAGGCGTAGCTGGGATCTTGGCAAGTGGCGTCCCATTGTGCCCCGACTAACCGACTCGGCCCAAACAATTTGTCGGCGCGTGCGAGACGACGAGCCCCCTCTTGTCATCCCTAGGCCACCGACGCTGCGTATTGCCTCTCGCTTCCCATCGCCTCTTCTCATCTCTCTCTCTCTCTCTCTTCGTCACGCCGCGATCTAACGAGACAAGAGACGAGGAGGGACGACCGATCTCTTTTACGGGGTTGTTTGCGGACCCTGTGGGCGTGTACGCGTCATCGTACATGCGCGTCCCGTTCTTTTATCTCCCGAACAAAGGCCGGATCCTCGGTCCCGAGGAATCCTTTCGAACCGTCCCGCGATCTTTAATCCCTTCCCCGATAGAACCGTGCATAATCGGTGACTGCGACGACACGGTGCCATCGCTTGTCGAACCCTTCCCACGGTGAACCGCTACGCTACACCCGGCCCTGACACGATTCTCCGCGACCTTACGGAAAACGCGCGACAGGTCGTTTCGGTGACACGCGCCGCATCCCCGATCGCGTAAATCAACGGGTTCGTCGACCTGTCCCGCCAGGGAGCTCACGATTCCGCCGAAACGGGAAACGTCCGAGAAACGATCCCTCGGATTCAACGATATACCGACGCTGATGAAAATTTCGCAATTGATCGCAGAAGGTTAGATCACTGAGTCAGAGATCTCGGGCATTGTACAAGCCGTGTACTGAGGAGTTATCGTGTAATTGTTCAGCTGACCAATTAAAAGTCTCCGTTTTCGAACGGTGATCTACGGACAGCGGATCTTTACGCAAAATAAACATTTTCTACCCGAATTGCAATCAACTGAAATGATATAGAAATTTATTTTCCTTGTTAGTATGTTTGACAGGTCGAAAATAATATATAACAGTATTTTTAAGTTCTTCTAATGTTTTAAAATCCGCTGTCCGGTGATCAAGGATCCTAACTCGACCATCTGAAAGGCCAGAGGAAACGAGTATTCGGTGATTTTTTTAAAAAAGATGTCTCAACGTCACTTCTTCCGAGATTCTAAGGTCATCGAAGATTTATTATATTATATTTTCATTACAACAGTATTATAGATCATAAGAAAACGAATTCGACGATCTGCGATATGTGGTCCTTCACGCTCCCTTCAACGATGCACTCTTCTCGGACGCAGCGGAAAGATTCATTTTACCACGTTTTTATTAGCTCGCTTTCTTGTTTGTTTGTTTGTTTGCGCCCCACGTTGAATCTTACAAGTATTTGCGTAGCTGTTAAAAATTCACAATCCCAAATTATCAGGATTATCTGTACGTGGTTAGGAGTCTGTAGGGGGCTAGGAAAAATTATTTTATACTTTTTAGTCCATTTTAAAAACGTGGTATTTTTTAAAAATTTCTTTTTCTTTAGACACTCCCCTTGAGATCCGTCGCGCGAACCAACCCCACGGGTTATCTGTATTCGCAAAAAGGACACGGGACTTCTGGCCGAAATGGCCGAGCGGTCTACCACCGGATGCGGAATACGATCGATTCAAGACGAGGCCGAATCTGTAGATATCCGAAAACTTTACCAATACCGACGTATGGGACGCACAGTGGAATATTTGGCCCGAAAAGCCGACAGTATTGCGTACAGCGTTATTCTTGGGCGATTGACCCTCATATGCTCCTGGCAAACAGTCGCATAAGTGATCCGGACGCCGGTTTTACGTCGTTTGTAGGTCTGAACGTCTCACGTTCTAAAATAACACGTCTTTTCGGAGATGTCGTATAAAAAGACGCCTAAACTACGTCTAAAATTCGTCTGTAGAGAACGTTTTGTAACCCAAGACATTCAGGAGACTTTCGGGAGCCGTTCAGACGTCTTCCAGACGTCCGAATGTGTTGCGGCAGGCGTCTTACAGATGCCTTTGAGATGTCTCAGTGCTAGCTGAGTAATAATTCACCGATTCTTGCTCTACACCAGGGACATTAACTGTTATAAGCAAAAAGAAAAAAGTCATGGAATTACAAGTATTTCATCGACTAAAATCATATTGTTTATAAGTTTATAAATCGTTGAGAGAAATTCATTTCGATCACTTATAACAGTTGTCGATGAAAGGAATTTATTTTGATCGTCCAAAACAGTTGTCGATGAGACGAATTTATTTGAATTTTTCGATCCGTTTATACATAGTATCACATACCAGAGATCAATCATTCTACAGTACGTAAAAATCGTAAATGTGAGGAAATCAATCGTAAAATCAATCAATCAGAAAATCGTAAATCACCCTGAGGAACGTCAGAGGGATAGCCTTTGAAAAATCAAGATCGCCTTCATTTTTGATCGAAAAAGGTTAGTTAATAGGACAAGGGATTGACTTTCGACGAAAAAAAAATACATTCACGATTCCTTGTATATTGATCTATCTCGAGCAACAATTTTACGCACGCAAAAATTTGTATATTGACTTATTGTGGACTTCAGGACCAACTGCTTCACTGTGGGACGGCAGACCTCTCGCGAACGGTGGGCGCAAACGCTCAGGAAAAGAGATTCGAAGAGGTGGGGGCAACTTGTGCGTTGCAAACGAAACGAGACGAAGGGTGGAGGAGGACAGAGTGGTGGGGAAAGGAAGAGAGCGCCGCGAAACAAAACGATCGCAACACAATTAGCCTGATTGGAGGCAGCGAGGCTTCGACGCGGCACCATATCGAAACGTTAATTAGCACGTAACGATTTTGCGTGTGGACAATGACGCAAGGTATTCCTCGCGGTTCTCGATTCAGCGTGATTATAGGGAGTGTTGTGCGGGGTGTAGATGACTGTGCAACACGGTCGTTATATGGCAATCCTGTACCGCGCGACCATGACTCTGCTTCTCCGCCGTTCTCCTCTCCACGGACAGCCCGAGGCTTCGCTTCTCTCTCCCCGCTCGTGTTTCGAGTTTATTCGTGCAGCGTCTGTACTTGGCGTAACACGAGATGTGTTTACGTGAATGATTCCAGGCGATATCAATGGAAGCGATTCGCCTATCCACCGTTCGACGTTCGACAACGTACATGAAAATCCCTGCGACAACTCCGCCGAACTAATACGCTCGGACACCGAAACGACACGTTTTCCGTATTCGCTCGACATCGCGACGTTTTCTATTCTCCGTATCGATCGCAACGGCAATCGCGACAATAGGTTGACCTCGCCGTCATTTGTTCCCCCGATTTGCTTGAAACTGTATCGACGCAAGAAAATAAGCTTCCATTTGTTTCCCGTGTCTCAGCGTCGCGACGCGATCGAACAATTGTGTAGAGTACGAAAAAAAAACTGTAAATAATCGAACGATTGGAGCGCGTTCCGCAATGAAAGGTTCCTGCGATCGTGGGGAACGCGACGGAAAATCGGCGTTGGCGGGGTGGTCGGTGATGCGGAGGCGCGAGGAAATTGTTCTTGTTCCTCCGGAGGTGGCAAGGTAGCTGCCAAGGGAAAACAGAAGGGAGAGCTCGGCGTTGCGGCGTAGATAATTACACGTTCCAGTAAGTAAATGAGAGGAAATAGCGCCCCTGGCGGCGGCTCGGGGACCGCCCCTGGAAAATAACAAAAAACATATATGTATAGTCGGCGCGTACACGTGTACACGTACACAGATATAATTTTCTATACCGCCTAGGAGTACGGGCCGGGTGGGTGTATGTATGTACGTGAACGCGGATATAGGCGCGTCCGTACGATACGGAGAAGCGGCGACGGACCGACAGATGGCTCCCACGCCGAACGAACCGGCACCTTGATTTGTGGTCGAGCATTTTTCAAGCCATTTGGCTCGACCGACTATAATTTCTGTCGGTTCCCCCGCGCATAAGCTTCGGTCCTCGCGTGTTTTCCTGCCTTCTGTTTATTTTCTTAACGGCCGAAATAATAAGCTCGTCCGAGGCTTACTTCGCCGGCGAACGGCGGAAAGCGAACGGGAACGTCCTACCCCCGTGTTCGCGCACTGTACACCCGTACAACGCTCTTACCGTTTTTCCAAAGCCGCGGCCGAGGCTAATGGAAACGCCGCCTCCGATCGCTCGTCGCCGCTCGCCAATTGTTCCCCCGAAATCCGATCGAGACCGACTACCCCTAAATGTCCACATGGTCGTAGCCGTTCAGTTTTCAAAATTTAATTCATGACGCGCCTGTGCCCTCGAATTCCAAAAAGATTGACTTTTCTTCGTATGCGAAATGGACCTAGTTTACAGCGGAACCTAACGTTGAGGCTTGTATTCAAATCCATTCATTTTTCAAAGACGAGTTTGAAGAGTTTGAATAAAAGAAAGATCCGATCGGGACCAACTACCCCTAAACGTCAACATGTTTACAACGGAACCTAATGTTGCGGCTTGTATTCAGTTTTCAAGACTGTAAGCTATTTAATTAAGGTCTCTCCTGTACTCTCAATCTATAAAAAGTTCTCTTTCTTCGTAAGCGAAGAGTCTGAGGAGCTTAAATGAAAGAGAAATCCGATCGAGACCAACTACCCCTAAATGTCCACATGTTCATAGCCGTCCCGTTTTCAAAATTTAATTCATGACGCGCCTGTGCCCTCGAATTCTAAAAAGATTGACCTTTCTTCGTATGCGAAATGGACCTAGTTTACAGCGGAACCTGACGTTGAGGCTTGTATTCAAATCCATTCATTTTTCAAAGACGAGTTTGAAGAGTTTGAATAAAAGAAAAATCTGATCGAGACCAACTATTTCAATTCAAAGATTGTAAGATACTTATTTAAGTCGGGCCTCACCTGTACTTTTCTGCGCACGTTAAATGGACCCATTTACAGGTATGAAGAGCTGAAATAAAAGAATAAATTCCGATCGCGACCAACTACGTCTAAATTTCTACATGTTTACCACGGAAGCTAATGTTGCGGCTTGCATACATTTTTCAAAGACTGTAAGCTATTTAATGCAGGTCTTACCTGTGCCTACACTTTCTAAAAAGTTCCCTTTCTTCGTAAGCGAAGAGCCTGCGGTACTTAATAAAATGAAAGATCAATCCGATCGAGACCAACTACCCCTAAATGTCCACATGTTGATAGCCGTCTTGTTTCCAAAATTTAATTCATGACGCGCCTATGGCCTCAAATTCCAAAAAGATTGATATTTCTTCGTATGCGAAATGGACTTAGTTTACAGCAGAACCTAATGTTAAGGGTTGCATTCAGTCTTCGAAGATTGTAAGCTATTTAACTGAGGTCTCACCTGTCCTCTCAGTTTGTAAAAAGTTCCCTTTCTCCGTAAGCGAAGAGCCTGAGGTGCTTAATAAAATGAAATAAAAATCTGATCGAGACCAACTACCCCTAAACATCGACATGTTTACAGCGGAACCTAATGTTGAGACTTGTATTCAAATCCATTCATTTTTCAAAGACGCGTCTGAATTTTAAAAAATCCGATCGAGTCCAACTACCCCTAAATGTCGACAAGTTTACAACGGAAGCTAATGTTGCGGCTTGCATTCATTTTTCAAAGACTGTAACCTATGTAACTCAGGTCTCGCCTGTCCTCTTAGTTTATAAAAAGTTCCCTTTCTCCGTAAGCGAAGAGCCTGCGGTGCTCAATAAAACGAAAGAAAAATCTGACCGAGTAATCGGGAGATTCGGCACCGCGAGGATCAGCTTGTAACGACCACTCTGTGAAATTGATGCGGATCGTGGGTCGCGGCGCGTTACCGTAATCAGGGATAGGTGAGGGCAACGAGGCGAGAGCAACGCCGTTTAATCGGCCGACGGGGAGGAGAGGGTTCTCCCGCGTTCTGTTCTCCGAGGGGGCAATTTCGGACAAGCGGAGTCAAGTGTCGCTGGTGTGTTCGTTGACACCCTCCCCGTTCGAATCCCGACTCGGCTCGGCACGCTCGTGACACGCGTCACGCGTTACGAGTTACGAGTTGCGTTACGCGTCACGTGAACGGGGGGGGGGGGGATTAGCCAAACCGTTCGCTGGAAATCAGCAGCCGGTCCAGCAATTTCAACTGTTCGATCGATGGTGCTCGCTGGTCTTGGCTAGGCGAGGTACCTGTTCGGATGATCGGACGACGAGAGAAAACCAAGAGGAGAGCACGAGGAAACGCGGCGGCGGCGGCGGCGGCGGCGGCGTCGCGCGAAACGAGATTACGCGCGGCGCAATCCCGGGGTCACGATTTCCCGACGAATGTCCGGTCGCGTTCCGATCGTTTCCCTCCGGGCACGGCTAAATAATGCATCGATGCGGGGTCGCCTGTTTTGCGAGCACCGGGGAGAACGCGGTCTTCCGCTCTCCGGATCGTAAACATCGATACGGAGAGCGGTCCGCCGGAGCGCGCAGCGTCGCGCCGGTGATTCAATTTGCGGAAGGGACGCGAAACCGCGGAGTCACGTCTTTCGTAACGGATTAAGGTCCGAGGTGGCAGCGTCGTCTTGCTGCTACCCGGCTACTACCGACGAGATTAAAGTACATTTTCCCGATGACCGGACACCACCCGGTCGACACCCGCCCGTTCCTCCTGTTTCGAGAATTTTCGTTGCGATCGACGATTGCCTCGGAACGAGAGTCACAGTCGCCGGCGTCGTCGTCGATAAAAACCGCGCGTCATCTGCGAAGGGATCGAGGGACGAGATGGGACGCACGTGCCGCACGGATGCGACACCACCGGCACCAGCCTACTCGCCGCACAAGTGTATCCGCCGATATTTATTATAGCAAACGGCAGGGCATCGCGTTCCATCGTCCCGTCGCGCGCCGTTCCGCCGTTCTTCGCTGGAGAATTCGGAGCGTTCGCGTTCGTCGTTGGCAAACAGAGACCGAACGATCGAGGGATGCGCACCCTCGACAGAGATCGAACGAGATCGGGCCGCATGGTGGTCCGGCCCCCGTCCCCTGCCTCCAGCTTCCACGTCGATCGCGAGAACGATATATCTTGATTCGACGACCCTTCGCATGGGTATCAGGTTCCACAGAAATCGGGAAACTCCACCGAATTGGACGAGCATGCGGCGCGGTAATCCAAAGCCATGGGAACTTGCGAGACCCGCACGGGCCGCGCACCCCGCACGTTTCGTCGCGAATCATTGGAAATTACCACGCATCTGTAACGAGACGTTTCTCCCTCCTTTCTTTCAAACCTGGCCCCGTCGTACCCGTACTTAACCATCAATACGCTTCTCAGCAACATCCCGGAATTATATTTTTCCCATTCTTACTTCACATTTTGAATACAAGAATTATGGTTCAATTACAGTTACGAGTAAAACTGATCACACACGCTTTAACACGTTCGCTGCCGAGCGACATTTTCAAAAACGGTTCCTCCACGCCAACAAATTTTAATTAATTGTAAAATAAAAATACAAAATGTTTTCATGGGAAAGATATTGAATTTAGATAATTTTTAATTGCTTTATTAATCATCCGAGTTATATCGCAGTCGGTGTTTGCGATAAAATGTTTTATTACAGCCTAAACACAAACTTCCACCTACGAAATAACTCGTTGTTGACGGCGAACGTGTTAAATCAGAATAACTTTTTTATGGTTGGACCGAACGACTTGAATTTCTTTGTAAGGCTAGAAGAATTAGTTTAGTAAATGACGTCTAAAATAAGATGTTGAAAAAATGCATTTGGTCGGAATTGTGAAAAACAATAAATAAATTTAAAAGATGCGTTTGATCAACTCGTATAAATTATACACACTCCGAAAATTTCATTGAAATTGGTTAATTCGTTTACGAGTGATATACGATCAAAAGTGGCAAAAATTGCAGCTTTTTAAGATTTATGAATTTTTTACCACATTTGATCGTTTATAACTCGCAAACCAATTAACCAATTCGAATGAAATTTTCGGAGCGTATATAGTTTATACGAGTTGACAAATCACTTTGTTTATTTCAATAATTGTAAAATAAAAGATCTGGAACCAGTCATTTTGATCTGTGGTGGTAGAGGTTTAGTGTTAAATACACATATATCTCGATCCGAACTCCGACAGAACAATTCCGTTTCCCACGGCGACGAGTGCGGAGAGGGTCGAATCGCGGTGACCCGATCGCGTCGCCTCGCCCCGTGTGGAACCGGAGAAGAAGAAAAAGAAGAAAGAAGTGAGAGAAATGGAGGATAGACTCGTCTACGTAGATCGGTCTGGTCGTAGTCCGGGCCAGAAGGAGCGATTTCGCACGGTTCTCGGTCGATTCGAGCCTCGTTTCACGGTTGGAACAGGAAGCGCGGGCGACCGCGACATGGACATGCTTCGGGACGAAACGGTCGAAACGGTCGGATGGCAGAGGGGACAGACGTCTCGGGACCGGACATCGAATTATCCGAAAAGGCAGGAGGCCACACACAGCCGCGGACACGCCTCGACGCCGGGTAGAAGCGAGACCGGAGCCGAAAGAGAGAGAGAGAGAGAGAGAGAGAGAGAGAGAGCGAGCGTCGCTATTTAGCAGCCCTTAGCGGTGATTTACTGGCAACAACGGTGCGACGGTGGCAGCCGCCGCAGCTCGAGAGCCTGTGCAACGAACCTCGTCGAATCCGTGTAACGCGAGGACCGACTACGAGAGAGAGAGAGAGAGAGAGAGAGAGAGAAGACGAGCCGAACGAGCTGAACGAGTGGGCTGCTGCGAGTAAATACCTATTTAGGTTTGTCGCGATACATGAAAGCTAGGGGGCCACCCATGCTGGAGGGTAGGACCACCCCTGGACAAGGTTACGTCGTCGCACGGACCTCTTCTCGTTTACGACCGTTTGATTCCCGGATTCGGAGGACACCCTGCTCCCGTCCGCAGATTCGATCGCCTGGCAGCTGTTGTCGCGATCGTTCAAAACGCGGTCGACCTTCCTAGAACGTTGCCGTTTTGCTATTTTCAAAGAGACTCGATCGGTCGAGACGGTGCTCTCCGTTCTTCGCCGCAGCTCGATCCTCGGGTATCGACCGCGAGGACGCCGCACTGGACGGTCCGCTGTTGTGTATCTGGGTGCACGCGGCGCGCGATCCGCTCGCGATACTCGGCGACGGACTCGTTCTTGCACGGTCTCTCAACCCCTCCGTGCTCCTCCGCTCCTTCGTCCGGCGGGCAGGTCTCGGCAATCCCGTCGGAAGAGGATCTCGCCGACAAAGCTGAAGATTTCCCGGCTAATTACTAGGAGACTAATTGAATGCCGGTCCTCGCGCGTTCTCCTGCCCTTTCCATCTTTCTCCTCCCCCTCCGCCACCCCGGTACCCGGTTCCTTCTCACCGTACCCCTTTCCACGTCCTCCGGCGTCCTCCTCCCTCTTCCCTCCCGTGGATACTACTCTCCTTCTCGTCTCTACTCGTACCCCAACAGATAGCGGGGGGACCGAGACCGCGCGGCTCTCTCGTCCTCCGTTTCGCGTCCTCCTCTCTTCGGTTTCCTCTCTCCTCCGTTGGTCCGTCCGGTCTCATTCATATTCATGCGGCGGTAATAGTCGGCCGCCCGGCCGCTCGGCCACCGCCGGCAGACATCGCTACACACGTTACTACGCTTCTTGTGAACATCGCGCGAGTCGCGGGTCGCGATTTCGCGTCACACCGCCGCGTTTTTTCTCGCTACCGGTCGCGAACGAATCAACCGACACCTTCGAGGAGGTCCCGAAGGCGGCGCGGCGCGGCGTGACTCGTGACTCGAGAGAATCGCTCGAGGACGACACGCAGCAACACGCCCCGAACAAACGTTTCTGTCGCGCGAAACGCAAACATTGTCCTCGTCACGGAGCACCGGAGAGAAATGCCGAATAAAGGCTGTCGCCGCTGGCAAACTCGGCGTGAAGTTATCCATGAAAAGACCATTTTTCGGGTGTAAACTCTCAAATAGAGATCCTCCTCGCAGAGCGACAACAACGAGACGCCCCCCGTGACAGGGTTGTCTCGGCCATTTACGTCGAGTTAACGGTTCGTTACCGAATAGAGGCGAACCCATACTTTATCCCGACGATGAAAAGATGTTTGGCCTCGGCACAGTGAAATCGGAGGTACCCCCGCAGGGACGGCCGCCGACTGCCGATATTTAGGCACCGTCACGTTTTCAGGACCCGACCCGACGTCCCGGACTTCCGGGCCCTCCGCCTTTCACCCTTCCGAACGTCGAGGGCGAATATTTTTCCCACGAGCCAGGATCGCGTGCTCTCCGCCGCGGTGTTTTCCTCCGCTAATTATAAAATTACAGCGATTTTATAGGGAAAAAACGATCGAAAAACAACGCGGCGGTCCGGGGCGACAAACCGAACGAGACGAGCCTGAGTCCCGAAGGGTACCCGGGAGGTTGATGGGGCGCCCAGGGGTGCGTGTCGAATCGAGGGGTGGTTTTTGTCGCGCTGACCGCAGCCGAGAGTCAACATTCGGCACAGCGGGCGCTGTCCCAACGATCCCAACGAGCCCAACGATCCCCCAGGACCTCCACAATAGTCGACTTCCTTCGTCCGGCGACTTTCGCGTCCCGTAACCGATCCCCTCCTCGCGAGAATATCTCCGATGCGTTTCTCGTTGCAGAACAGAAGAAGAATCGCCACCGGGGCCGATCCAAATCGCGCTTCGCCGTCATGGCGACTCGCGAAGAACGCACCCAGCGTCTACCAGGTCTGTAAATACAGGGTCTGTGTCCGGAAAGTAATGCGACCACATTTTTTAAATAAAATTGATTAAACATACGGGTACAAACCTTTAAATTTCTTCAAAGTAGGATCCTCGGGCGCGATACATTTTTTCTAGCGCGATTTCCACACTCAGATAAAAATCCTGTCGAAACAAAAAAAATATATGTTGATTCAATAAGATGTACTATTGAATAGTGCGAATATCATATGAAATTATTTTAATATTTAATAGTATTGAATTTCAATAGCAAAACTCATTTCCGCCAATCATGTAAGCCAACAGCTTGACCATCAATGTTTCCAAAAAGATAAGATATGGCCTCAAACCAATTCCAGTATAAATCAATACATTTCTCAAATTTTTTTAACAACATATCTGATTGAAGGAAAAAAAAGAAATATTACGAATAATAATATACGGTATTGAATCAAATAATATTTTCAATCATTTCATGATAGACAATTCAAATACATCACGATTTGCTTCTAAATTTCATACTATTGAAAAGAATACATTGATATTCATCGAAGTAAAAAAATTACAATAACACGCGTGTTATTGAAGTAACTACTTATTTTCTCAGTATAGTACCCTCGTCACAGCCTTTTCGACGCGTTCCACGCTTTCAAAATGGCATCCTTAGCACATTTTTAATTTTTGGAAGCAAGAAGAAGTCGGCGGAAGACAAGTCAGGACTGCACGGAGGTTGAGGAACTAACTTTGTGATTGTTGTGATCTAACTAAGAAGTACCATTTACTATTTTCCCCGTAGTCTACGGAAAAGTTTTGGTCGGAAGTGCTCGACGAGGCTGCGACAAAAAAACGCCTTCCATGTAGGACTGTAACTTTTCCGAAGCTTCGAAGACTTCGAAGCTTCGAAGGATTCGAAGGAACGAAGGGAACTTCGAAGTTTCGAAGTTTCGAAGTTCCGAAGCTTCGAAGTCTTCCAAGTGCTCGAAATTTCAAAGTCTTCGAAACGTATGAAGTTGGAACTTATGAGTTCCATACCATGTCACGATTTTTGATAAATAAAAATATTAACTTTCAGTCATCGGTGACTGACACTGAACTTTCCGTTTTGATTTTTCGTAATTAAATTAAATTTAAAAGAGTGCATTCTATTAATAAATTTCGAATGTACTTAAAAAATAATACTTTGCAAACAAAATTTTAATGAGTTTTATTAAATTCGGTGAAATCGGATATCGCGGACTAAATGAAAAGAAAGACAAGACAGGCTTGGCGCTTGACAAAACTCACGTATTCAGTAGGACTGTAACTTTCCTTCGAAGGTCAAAGATTTCGAAGCTTCGAAACTTCGAAACTTCGAAACTTCGGAACTTCGGAACTTCGAAACTTCGAAACTTCGGAACTTCGGAACTTCGAAGTTTCTGAAATCGAAGCTTCGAAGCTTCGAAATCTTCGACCTTCGAAGGAAAGTTACAGCCCTACTTCCATGGAGCATACGAAGCATGGAAATCGCGCTGGAAAAAATGTGTCGACGCCCAAGGATCCTACTTTGAAGAATTTTAAAGGTTTGTTGTACTCATATGTTTAATAGATTAAAAAAAAAATGTGGTCGTATTACTTTCCGGACAGACCCTGTATAAAACCGGAATTTGCCCATAAATGGCGCTAGCTGTCAATGTACTTACTTGTCGAGTCACACTCGACAAAGGAGTGCAATGGGTTGATGTGCATTCGGTTTATTAACCCTTTGCACTCGGTCGTCCCCTCTGAGGCACCACTAAAAATTGCTGTACCATTATTCAAAATATTGTTTACACTATTAAATATATCGGTATCTAATCAATTATTAAACATTTAGTTATTGTATGAGGTACTATACCAATTTCATATCTAGAAAATGCTAAAAATCACAAAGAATGGAAATATTCTAGATCGGAAAGAAAGTTTCATTTTGCAGTTAAAATAGCTCCGAGTGCAAAGGGTTAATCGCTCGCTTTACTTTTTATGTAACCGATGGTTTCCGGCAATCGCCGTAGCCGTCGCCGGATGAGCCGCGTCCTCCGCGTCTCTCCTTCCGGATTTAATCCGATCGGCTCGTAAATATTTGCGACGAACAAGCGTGAAGGGGAGCGAGACGAGGATATTCGCGAAAGGAATTTCGGCCGGTCGCAACGTCAACGTTAACGTCGACGAGGTCGTAGGTCGTAACAACAGGTAGAGGGAAGGTATCCGTGTCCGGGTGCGAGCTGGTGGGGATGGATTAGGTCAGAACGACTGTAAATAAGGGGCGCAGGCGGATAAAAAGGAGAATTTATGGTGAAAATATTTGTGCCCATTCCCATGCGCTAGGTAAACCATCTCGTAGGCGAGGGTGGCCCATTGACGGTTTTGTTGAAAGTTTCTTCCATAAATCCCGCTCGTATTGTCGGACTTTCAAGAGGAAACCCGCAATGCCATTGTGACACGCCTTACGGACTGCTGTAAATAATAACCGCCCCCTCGACCCCGTCCGCTCGTTCTCGCCCTGCTTCTCGATCTTCGGACGAGCATCGCGCGACGTCTCTCCGACCGAACCAGCTTCTTCTCTGCTTCTTTTTTTTTGCTAAACGACTTCTGACTTCTTCTTCTTCTACTCCTTCTTCTTCTACTTCCATCGTTTTCTTTTGAGCTGCCTCTTCCTTCCAGTTTTTCTACTGTTTTACGTCAAACAGACACTAACGAAACCCGCCGGAGCGGCAAAGTTCGCGGCAGGGCAACCTCTTTCTCTCTTCCTCGCGATTTCTCGCAAGATAACGCAACGTCAATCTCGACGATGATCTCCCGACGACGACGCGCGGCCAGTTTGTAATCGATCGCATAACATGATCGCTGTCGTAACGCGACGAGGAGACGCGAACGGAGAAAAGGGAATAAAAACATCGGCCGGTCACATCCAGGTGGACAATCGCGAGCGTGGACCGTAGACGGAACTCGGACCGGTGGATCGTAAAGTGCGCGATAATATGGAAGCAGTAAAATCTTGTCGAAACGTCGTGAAATCTCGTAACGCCCACGCCGCGTAATCAAACGTTTCCACGTTTCTATCGACTGTTCGCCGCGCGCGACGAACATCCCGTGGCATCGCGACATTCACGCCAGTTCTTAACGCGACTTTTTCCTCCCCGGTGATCGTCCGCGGACGCCATCGGGAGTGTTGGAAATATGTATAACTGCAAGTTATCATAGACATATATACATATATGTCGATAATATAGAAATCACTTATTGTAATGTAACTAAGCGACATCTGTACAATTACCCTAATAATGACATGCGTCTCTGTAGATTGTATCTCAGACGTAAAACCACGCTCTAACTGTGAACGCGTATTATAACACGTATCATCAGAAATATATTCATCGCTCTTTCCACCAAGTAAAATCTCATTGTTTTAATCCATTCAAATATTCCACTAATCAACAGGGAGGAAACTCGAGATATAGTGTAACGTAGGTACTCGGGCGCGGAGAGTTTCGTTGCTCGCGATTGGTTTCGAGGGCCTCGCGGAAACAGCGGAGATCCACGAAGCGTAAGAGAGGGAACGAGGTGGGCTCGCCGATGCGATGGAGACGCGAGCGAGCGAGCGAGCGCACAGTGGTCTGGTAGCTCGCTTTTTGTGACCAAAAATAATTAATAAATTAATTAACAATTAATTAATTAATTATTTATTTATTGATGCCGTAAACCTAGTTTGGTTTATATAGCATACATTATTATGACATTATATAAAAAATAGAGAGGTATATAACATAGTATGTATAAAGTGGAATAATGTAGTATAACGTTAGGCGCTAAATCCTAATCTTACATTTTTTTGACAAAGTTAAAAATGAACATTAGTGCAGTAATATCTCGTACGCTTAGAAAAAAAAAGTTAATAGTGTATGGAGGATAATGTTTACGATTGAGGAGCAGTGTGGCCAAAAATATTGTAGCGTTATTTCAAGGTTTAATGTTATATTATTATAGGTCGTCGGATTCGTCTTGATACCAGTGAGAATATTATGAAGTAAAAAATATATGTTAATGTTTAAAGCATTGAGGTGACCTTCACTTTTTATAAAACAGAGATTTTTCTTCAACTTTTTGTATTGAAGTTTGTAGAAAAGTGAATACTGATTGACTTTCGTTACAAAACATTTTTTTTGTCAAATCATCGGAAATATTTGAAAAATCTTGTTAACAATTCTCACAATGCATACTATACAGGTCTAGAAATTGCGGAAAAGTAGCTAAAATTGAATTCTTCATAGGAATTATACGAAATCTAGTAATGAGAGGTTTTCGGGATCTCTGACTGGCGCAGAAAAAACATATACATACATTGTAATTCCAAGCTGCTATGCAAGATTCAAGTGGAACCGCGTATCCAGGCGTCGAATAACCGCGGTCCCGTATTTGTTAAATACCATTTATAGTTCAAGATTGCGGGAGATTGCAGTTAAAATTTAGATGATCTTCTTAGTAAATGTTCAAGCTTTCATATAAAACAAGTCCGATGCTTAGCGGTCTTAAGCGTTTTTGTATAATTCTTTTCAAAGTTTGAAATGCCATTAATTTACGCTATTCGTGTATGGTCGAAACAATGCTTAAAAATGGATTAAATATTTGAAATGCGCTTACTAACATATATAGAACCATCATTAATAAAATCTATTTTCTGATAGTCGGTGATTGAAATCTAAAACGTTTCATTTTACTTTGAATTTTCTGACTTTGTCTTTAGGATGCTGTATCTCATCACAGAATTGTCTAATATGAATAATATTTTGGATTTGGGAGCTTTGAAGGGTTGTTACTTTATAGGAAAAAAATTTTTTTAATATATTAAAGTTGAACAATTGAGTTTTGACCACGAAAACAGGGTCTCCAGACCACTGTGGAGCGGTATGCGCGCGAACCCGAGGAAAAGGAAAGGGATCGGCTGCCACCCACGAAGACCTGGCAGCCCTCTCCTCTCCTCTCCTCTCTTGCGATTCGCCGATGTTCCTCTTCTCGCGAAACTCTCGACGATTTCGTATGGTTTTCGCAAGGCGTCCCACGTTGGCGTAGAAACCGGGTCGGATCGGGTAGGATCTAGTTCGATGATCGAACGCCCGCCAGTGTAAACCGTGCGAACGCCTTCCTCTGTGGAAAAAATCACACCGCGCCACCGCAATGTCCGCTCGCTGCCTCCGCCGCCGCGGCGAACGTTTAACGACGGCTCTTTAGGAGCAATGGCTTCCACTAGGCTAGACGGAAAACGCATCCGGTAAGCCTGCGATAACCGTAGGCGGACCGGAAGGCTTAACCCTTCTGGGGCGACGTCAGTACACCGTACGTACTCTAACAAATATAATTATTAGACTGCGGATCTCTTTATGCAAAAGAAAAATATTTTTAATCGATTGTGGAACGTTTGAATAACATAAAAATTGATTTCATTCCTTAACGACTTTGTTACACTAAAAGCAACATTACATCATTCTTCAATTCCTGCACTGAGAAACAAAAGTAGTTACTTCAATAACACGCGTGTTATTGTAATTTTTTTACTTCGATGAATATCAATGTATTCTTGTCAATAGTATGAAATTTAGAAGCAAATCGTGGTGTATTTGAATTGTCTATCATGAAATGATTGAAAATATTATTTGATTCAATACCGTATATCATTATTCGTAATATTTCTTTTTTTCCTTCAATCAGATATGTTGTTAAAAAAATTTGGGAAATGTATTGATTTATACTGGAATTGGTTTGAGGCCATATCTTACTTTTTTTGAAAACATTGATGGTCAAGCTGTGGGCTTATATGATTGGCGGAAATGAGTTTTGCTATTGAAATTCAATAGTATTTAATATTAAAATAAGTTCATATGATATCCGCACTATTCAATAGTACATCTTATTGAATCAACATATATTTTTTTCTGTTTCGACAGGATATTTTTCTCAGTGTGAATTTTTTCCATTTTATATTTCATCCAATCAATTTCTTCGTAAATGCAGATCCGCAGTCTAGTAATCACGTAAAAAGCTTCCAAGCTTTTACCGCACTCTGTAAAAATGAAATAACAAAATGAAACTAAAATCTCATTTCATTTAAATCACCAACAGAGACTAGGATTTGTTTCTAAGAGGAAAGGCATCCACGCAGACTTTTATTTGTGGCATTTGTGGTCGAACGTTGATTCGGAGCGTTGTGACAGAGTCCTCGATGGTAAGCAAGGGTTGTACGACGCGAAACGGACCGAACTTGTGCGGGAGCGGAGATTCGCAAGGGCGAAGAGGTTGAACGGTCCGACCTCCCGCGCGGTGATCGCGGATCCGACTATTTTTCACGCGTTCTTCCGATATTAATGGCGCGTACGAGTCGTCGTCGTCGTCGGGGCGGCCGCGAGCTCGACGAGCGCGAGTACGCGAGTTCGTTGGGAAGAGCGCGTCGGATCGGATCCGGACGGTCCCGCGCGTCGCTACTTACTGATATTTATTGCGGCCAGAAATGTGTACGGGCCGCCATAAATCTCCGCATTCACACGGAGTTCCTAATTTACATATTCTCCAGCGACTCTCTCTGTCTCCCTTTCTCCGTCTTTCTTCGGCGCGGCGGGCTGCGTCGGGCTGCCGGAGGAGGCTCGCCCCCTCTTTCTCGTCTTCCGGCTGTTTCTCGGGTGTTATTCGGCGACGCGACCGTTCCCGTCTAGCAGCGGCGACACGGAATTTTCTGTGGCTCGCGGCCGCGCTCGAGACGCTCCATCGGCTACCGTTCTCTTCGCCCCAGCTGGCGAAGCTGTCGGCTCCTGTTCGTCGACTCGTTCGAATCCGTCGCGCGAATCGGAAGATTTGGTCACGAGCGCCCCTGTAATCTGCTTCTTAATGGAGCATTAACCTTCGCCGGCCCTCGGACCAGCTCTTTCGGTTGCAATTAAGGTATCGATCGTGACTCTGGCCGGAGGACCAGTGTAGGACTCTCGACGTCCGCCGAGTCTCGCGTTCCCACCGGGAATCGAGACAGCCCGGACGATCGCGTATTAAGAATTCGAACATCCGTGGCGCGACATTACCATCGACGCGGACATCTGTCGCTGGATTTCATTAAAGTCGTTTCCACGTCCCGCGACATCCTCCGCTGGTCTGGCCTGGGTACGCAGCACCCGCGGGCTCATTCATTATTCATCCGAGCGATTCGTCGTAGCAGCGGCGCCAATTTCGATCGCGACGAGGGGGAACCCGGCTGGCAGTAGCTGCTCGCGAGAAATCGGGACGGGATCGATCGTTGACTGGCACCGGCGGGATAAGGATTCGGAGGTGGACGCGCGAAAACGCGTCGAAAAGCGAGGAGAGAAGCCGAAACCGGCTGCTCGATGCGTCGCGCCGCGATAGTGGGGGTGGCTGCGGTGGTGGCGGCGGTGGTGATGGCAGTGGCGGGTGGAGCGTCTTCCCCGAGAGCCTCGTAAAATGGAAATCAATTACATCTACGCTTAACCACTTAAACTGGTTTCGCCACGGTCCTAAAGCCCGTTTACTCGTTGCGTGGGGATGAGCAACGCGTATGGTCGGTACGCGAAGGGAACCCGGACGGTCCGTGCGGCTCGACGAACGAGCACCGACCAACACCGACGAGGCCGGACGAGGGTTCTTTCCCCTCGGAGGAACAAGGATCGAGATAAACGAGCGAGCAGACGGTTACAGAGAGAGAGAGAGAGAGAGAGAGAGAGAGAGAGAGAGAAAGAGAAGGAGAGCAGCCGGTGAGCACCGCTAGAGGCTTCATCTCCTCCCCCTTCTTTTGCTTCTTCTCTTCCACCTCCTTTTCCTCCTCCTCCTCCTTCTCCTCCACCTCCTACTGCTCGTTCGCCTTCTTCTCCTGCTGCTTGCTCGTCGTCCCTCTCTTCGTGTTTTCGCTCCTCTGCTTCCCTACGTCGGTTTGCGGCTCGCCGCAGATCATTCGTATCAACATAATTACAAGCTCGGGAGCCGCCTCTCTGTTTCTCTCACCTCGCTCCACCCATCACGACGTAACACACGATCGCTTTCGCGCCCCGGTGAAACCTTCCTCCTCTGTTCCTCCCCGCCGTCCTCCTCCTCCTCCTCGCGTTCTTTTTGTCTCTATCTCTCTCTCTCTCCCTCTCTCTCTCTGCCTGCTCCTCTCTGGCCTCTTCTTCTTTTGCTTCTTATCTTCCTGGTTGGACGCGGTGATTCCGACGCGGCCGGATACACGATACACTTCGTGTCCTCCGACGATCCCGAGATACCGAGGAATTATCGTGTACTCGTTCGATTATAACCGAGACGAAAACTTACTTTCCCACGGGACCGCGGTCTCGCCGATCTCGATAACGTCCGCGAGGTTTTCCCGTTCTTTTTTCATTGGACGGCGGGTCCGCGTCGGTCCACGGGGAACAACGGTCTTGTTCGCGCGCATCGAAAGTTCCCGAGAGGGAACTGGCGTGCTTCTGGGCTGCGCCGAAGGGCGAAGGGTCGCGAGAGCGCCGTTGCTCGTGGAACGAACCGGCCTCAAACTGGCTGCATCGAAAAATAATTGCTCGTTGACAGGCCGTGAAATGAATTTATTTAATTTCAGATAGGTATAACAGAATTACACGGCAGTTGAAGGTGCGATGAAGCCTGGGCTGGCGTGACGAGCCACTCGATGAGATGCGGAGGCAAGTCCAGTCGCCTCGGGAAACACGGGGCAGCACGACTCGACTCGGCTTCGAGTCGACTCTCCTCGAAACCGGCGCGGCGCTCGCCGGCCGATTGTATTCAGGTGTTCGACGTCGAAGTTCCTCCGACAATTTTTTTCATTCGTCGACGAGACGGACTCTCTCCTCGGGTGCTGGGAATTTCGGGAATGTCGGAATCGGAGCGGAGCAACGAGAAGATCGGGCGCGTTAATGAAAATTCGTTTATTTTGATCCGTGCTACATCGAGAACACGGCCGTTCACGCTATACGCTACCATAAAAGATTTTATGTACAAATTCGAGCGTCTCGAGGGGAGACGCGTTAATACTATCGTGGTATATGTTACAGCTAGGACTCTCGCACTCTTTCTCTCCCTCTCACTCTCACTTCTCGCAAGCACGCTCTCCTCGCACACACACACACACAGGAACGCGAACGCGCGTATAATACAAATTGACCGCGAGGCCGTTCGCGGTACAACGACGAGTCGGCTCCAGCTGATTCTCGCGGGAACGCTTCGATTATGTACAAGATCGCTCGAGCTCGGAAACGGAGAGCAGACTCTCCGACTCCGAGGCCGGCGACGGAAACACGTCTACGGTTACATTACGCGGGGACACAGAGAGCGAACAAGTACGGGCCATTTCCCTACGACTAACTTACGAGTAAGGTTCGACGGAGCGTCGAGCTTTCCGCTCGACTCCGCATCGAACCGCGACGAGAGGCTCGCCGAGGAGTTAGGAGTGATACGCAAGATATCGATACCCAAGATCCTCCGAGCCGACACGTTCTCGTGTTTCCGCTCGCGCGGAATTCTTTGGCTGAGGCGACAGGCGACAGACAGACGACAGACAACAGGACGAGGTACGGGCCGCGTTATCAACGGCGAATCGAGAGGGTGCGCTAATTGGGGGTGTTCGGGCGAGTTCTCAACGGCGGAGGTGTGCTCGCCGGTGGTGGATACGGCGTGTACCTGAGGGAAGGAGCGGTCGCGGTGGGGGGGCGAGGACCTTCGCGAAATCATCGCGACGGGTGGCGGCTGCCAGGGCCAGGGTAGGGCCGCCGGATAAGGAAAGGGCGCGGTGGCCGCCACCGCGGGGTACGGCGAGGAGGCCCCGGTCGCGGGCCTGGTCCCGGGGTGAGTCTGTCCCACGGTCCCGTACAGCAGAGCCGTCGAAGGCGTCATCCATGGCGGCAACGCGTGCGCCGGACTATCGTGCTGCGACTGCTGCGGCTGCTGCGACTGCGACTGTTGATGGTGATGCTGCTGGTGATGCGAATGATGCTGTTGCTGGTGCTGAGCTCCCAGGGCGGCCGCCGCGGCTGCCGCTGCGGCTGCTGCTGCCGCGGCCGGTGACGACATCGCGAGGTGCTCGTACAACCGGACCGGCGCCACGCCGCATCTCACCAGCTGCTGCTCCATCAGCTCCATCGGGTCTCTGAAACAGCCATCGGAAACCCAGCCGATCAGGATTTGCTTCGGCGTTGTCGACGGTAAACGATTTTCAACCCTCCGTCGACATAACCGTTTCACAGTTTGAGGATTGATAGTCCTCGAGACCATTCTCAACTATGCTATCTCAGCTTTTTGGAACACTTTATCGAAGGAGCTTCTTGTAGCTATGCTAATCCCTAGTAGCATTTATGGCTAGCGTTTTATGGGGGAGGGCGGGCACCCAGAAATTCGAAAATTTATATTGTTCGGAGACAAGTTTGGCCCGACTTCGACTTCGGGTACCCGAGTATCAATAATTTTTCAAACTGAGGCGCGGTGTTTGGGCACCTTAACATTTTATTGAGCCTTCGTTGCAGTAGCGATCGTTGATTTTGTTTGACAATTAGCAAAGTTGCTTTATGATTCGTAATAAACGATCGAACCGCTGTGCCGAAAGCATTTAAAAATTTATTCGTTGCAGTATGGTTGGTCAACCGTACGAATTGTCGCTTTTGTATGCAGGAGAGCCAACGTAATGATTATATATATACATACTACATAAATAATATATAAACGATGTATACCACCTTCAGCCAACTATAAATGCTACTAAGGGTCTTTATATCGTTCTTAATGGAACATCTATTTATTCAATCGACTAATCAGAAATCGAGTGGTTAAAGGATAATACGGGTACTCTGCGTCGCGGAGATTTCTCGCGGATAATCGGAGAGATAATAAGAAAAGAGTAGAGGACAGCGACGTTTCTTCGCCGACATCTTGTCGACCCGGAACCCCGACGCGCTGCACGAGGGCGCGCGCGAGAGAGGGCTTAATAAGGGTTAATTAGCAGCGATTGTGCGTTCGAGTGGACGGCCGGACGCTATTGGCGGGAGCGCTGCT
Source organism: Lasioglossum oenotherae (assembly GCA_028455765.1). Taxonomy (NCBI): domain Eukaryota; kingdom Metazoa; phylum Arthropoda; class Insecta; order Hymenoptera; family Halictidae; genus Lasioglossum; species Lasioglossum oenotherae. The sequence continues at coordinate 1,042,807 of CM052299.1, read as the reverse complement.
AACGAGCGAATTATTGGCTAGCGCATGGTTGTGGTTGAACAGAGCACGGCACGACGCGCGGCGGGGTGCGTTCTCGCGTGATACTCGCGATAATTAATGGCCGTTGGTATCACCGCGAAGCGGCGCGGACACGTTGCACCGTCATTTCCTACTTTCGTGATTACGCACGGGAGTGGTACGTAAACACTGTACGATTATCGCCGAGACCATCTCGATTATTAAGACTTCATTGTCGAACGGCCGGGGAGGAGGGAGAGAGACGGTGACGGAACGAGGACGATCTCCGAGTCACGGAGACCGGTCCCACTTTTGCGTCTCTGTGCGAGCGCGAGAATACGAGAGACTCCTCGAAATAGGAGCTTCTCTGTCGCTGGCGGAGCCAAGAACCGATAGCCCGATAGTCGAGAACCGCGAGACTGTCCGACCCGGACCGGCCTGGCCCGATCCCACCCGCGTCGCTCCTCGAGAAAGCGATCTCGATGCCTGGACGCAGTTCGGTAGTCCCTGAGCAGCCGAGTCAAGTGGTGGAAAGAAAACCTGACACCGCGGCGCTCGTCGGATAATTTCACCACGGCCCGGCCAACGATGATACCGCCTATCGATCATCCCGGTTCCTCGAAAGCTTCCAACTCCCGGCTCCCGCTACCCGTCCCGAGAAACTTCTACAGATTCTCTTTCGCTTTGTTCGCCGATCAACGAGCTACTTCGGTTCCGCGCGAATTCGAGACCAGCCTGCCGCGAGTCGAGTTACCGGGGAAGGTGGACGCGACACTCGGATCGGACCTTGATCCTGAATCCTGGCGAGGACGACGATGCGCGTGTAACCGTCCGCGACAGTGCTCAGTTAACCCTGAGCCGTACTTTGACGAGTCAGACTCGCGACGAAGGTTTTTAACGAAGTCTAACAAATGTGAATGTTAAGCGTTTCATTTTAGATGAAATGATGATTCGTTTGTGATCAGTAGACTGCGGATCTCTTTGTGCAAAATAAATTGTTTTTCGTTGATTGTGCGAAGCAGGAGTAACGTAAACGTTGATTTCATCCCTTAACGAATTTGTTAGATTGAAAGCATTGAAACCATTCTTGAATTTGTTCAATCTCTCACTGTTTTGTATTTCGTCTAATTTCTTCATAAATTCATGAAGATCCGCAGTCTAGTAACCAGTATTTAAGCATTGAAAGTAATTAAAATTAATGTAGGAGAAAAAATATACATTTTCTCTTCTCTTCTACGATATTTTTGTGCATAAAGACGCTCTAATTACTGCAACTGTAAAAGAGAAGGTACTAATTTTCTAATAAAAGAAGAAAATATTGCGGAAGATTATGTGCGTGTGTATACCAGTGGAAAGATGAAAGTCTTCCTTAAAAACACTTTTTAGACAAATAATTAGAAATCGTTCTCGAGTCCAGCCTACATCACGTTCAAGCGATATTGTATAAAGGGGCCTCACGAACTTTTTCCTTTTTCTTTCTCCCCTCAAAATGACACTAACGTTCACGTTCTTCACTATAGTCTGTAATGTACATTATGTTGCAATACTTATAGGAAATTTTGTAATGAAGAAGAAGATATTGCGAAATGTTTATGTTTGCGTGTATACGAGTGGAAAGATGAAATTCTTCCTTAAGGGGGTAGTATACCCTCGGATTGTAACTAGAAAATAACTAGAATCTTGCGAGAAAAATGGGTCGAAACATGGGTTTGCGCGGTTTCGCTTAATGTCCTTATAAGAGCAAATTTTGTGCTGATTAAGGGCTCATTCGAAAGAGGAAGGTTCACCGCATGGTGCTCTGGTCATCATAGCAGTTAAAAAGTCTTTTAGAGACAGAAAAATGCATTGAAATCTGCGGGTTTCTTTCCTAGATTTTTACTCTACTTTGGACACGAATATTATTAGATATAAACATAATCTCGTTAACCTCATTACCAGAGCACCATGCGGTGAATCTTCCTCTTTCGAATGAGCCCTCAATCAGCACAAAATTTGCTCAAATAAGGACATTAAGCGAAACCGCGCAAACCCATGTTTCGACCCATTTTTCTCGCAAGATTCTAGTTATTTTCTAGTTACAATCCGAGGGTATACTACCGCCTTAAAAACACTTTCTAGTCGCATTATCAGAAATCGTACAGGTCTTGTATAAAGGGGCCTCACGACCTTTCAAGTGGTCGGAGCCTCTGAAAGGTCTCGATCCGCCACTGGTCGACGAAGTACGCCACTGTTTCGAGAGGAAAGTCGTTGGAGAGGCGAAACAAAGTGGTCTTTTATGCCTGATAGAATCCCTACGACGAAGAAAGAGCGTAACGCGACACCGAGAGACCTGCGAGTAGACGAATTTCCACGAGCGAGGTTCTTGTTTGCACGGGCCAAAGGGGACCGACGGAATATCAATTACGCGACTTCTGTTCGAAGCGTTTGAGTAACTTTTGGGGTAACTCCAGCAGGGCAGAAGCCGAATAGAAAGGAAGGCGGAAGGAAGGGAGGAAGGAAGGAAGGAAGGAAGGAAGGAAGGAAGAGCTCGACAGCGCGAAGGGCTCCGAAGAAACGAGCCCTGACTAAAAGAGTCAAGGGATTAGGGGAGAGGGGAGAAGGCCCGGGGCTAATCGCCCCGTTCGGCGTTCGTTCCCTCGAACGTGCCGGACCACACACCGTCGCGCCCCATCCATGGCCATTTCTCTTCTCGTTCTTCTAAAATATTGCTGTCAAACCCCCAAACTCTATTAGTCGACGCGTATGGGCGTCGATTACGGCGCCGCGCCGGACTTAGCGATAGCTTCCAAACTTTCGGAGCCGGAGGAGAGGCTCAAGGAGGAATCGCGAATCTCGTCCGTGTTCGCGAGAACGGAAATGACGAGTCGAGTCGAGTCACGGTGAGCCTCGACGCGTTAACCCTGGCTGCGATTCACTATGCCGCCGGCCGGCCTTGAATTACATCCTTAATGTTTTAATAAAGCTTCCTTATGTACAGACGATAAAAGCCCTAATTGCAGTGCCCGCTGCAGCCGACTATTACTATTTGCTCGGCGTCGAGCCTTCCGTAATCGTACCACCGACCATTAAATATTTCTCGTCGATCCGACGGGGGTTGGGAACGTTCTTCTCGTAACACTGCGGTTACGCTCGATATGTTGCAACTACGAGAGACACCGATGTATGACCGAGAGACACCATCGGCGACATGTTCCCGAACGGTTGGCCATTTTTTTCGCTCGGTTTCGCGACGAACGCACGAGTCGCGACGCTCGACGAGGGTCGATCGTGTCGACGAGGCTGCTCGCGTGTCCAGCCTTTTTCCCGACCAATTCCCTCGGTTGTTCGGGATCGTCGAAAGCCAGCGGAGCACAATGTCTTTGCGTGGCCTCGCGTTCCGAACCGCTCGCTCGGTCGCGGCCGGTACCAGTCAAAGGATCTCGGAAGCGAGAGAACGTCGTGCTTCTCACGCGAGCCACCTCGCGATCACCGGTGCGCGCCTTTTTGCGACCGAACACGCTCGCGGCTGTTACGCCTCGCGGAATAGAATTTCCTTCGTCGGTTCGATACCTTCCTTCACGAATTCTCTCTCTCTTGAAGAAGAAGAAGAAGAAGAACCGATTCACGGAGATCGAAGGAATAAGCATCCGATTTCGCTGTGAAAATAAAGAGGTCAAACGAAGCCGGGAAAATCGGGAGAGACGATCGGGAAAGATCGGCGAAACAGAATAAAAGAAAGCGAACGCTTTCGATTTCACGTGAAACGGGTCTGCGGTTGGACGCGGCTAGCGATATTAGCGCGGAGGGGATTCCATCGAACGGGGAGCCTGTTATTCTCCGCCTCCCCCGAGGCTGACACAGGGCATTAGGTAAGTGGTAGATAATAATAGGTTACACCCCACCGATGGCCGAAGGTAGTTCATCGAGCGACGCGGCTTCGCAGGACGAACGTCGGTTCCCCGACATCGCTTGTAGCCGCCGCTCGTAGCCGCGTAGCATGTTCGAAGTTGACCAGAGAAGGGAGACGGTCCACACCGCGTATCGCGTTTGGAAACCTTTCTGGAAACGGCGAGTCGGGAATACGCGCGGAAATTGGAATCGGGAGGACTGGAAAGAGTCCGGTCAGGATTTGGCGAGCGACGAGTAGAAAGGGGGCCGAACACGATCGAGAAGAACCCGAAGAAAAAGGAGAACGGTAAATGAGAAACGACCGGCGGATCGCACCGAAACACGGGTAAGAAGGTTTGAAGCGAGTCGAGAGGAAGCGAGGAAGCGACCGAGAAAGAAAGGAACAAAGAGAAACGAGTAGAAAGAGAGAGAGAGAGAGACGGGGACGTATCGAAAGGAAGAAAGGAGGGAAGGCAACGCGAAGGGAGGAAGAAAGAACGAAAGGGAGAAAGGGGAAGAGAAAGAGCGAGTATAACAGTGAAGAAATTAATAGCCATAAAATATGAATAGAAATTAGCAGGTTCGGGGTGGCGTGACGCGTTTGCTCGCTCATTTCCTTTCGGCGCGTTGAAAAACAACAAAACAACACAAAATACGGTCGAGCCTGTAATTTACCCGGCTGCCGCCTAGCAGGCCGACGCGCGATCGAGCCGCCTCCGTGTGTATGCGGCCCTCGCACACCTCCGGCCGGATCGTTTCGAGCGGCGTGTACGTGCAAGCCGAGCAGAGCCGCGTCGTGTACGTCCGTGGTCCGTAGCGAGTAGCAAGCCGGTGTGAGTGGCCTCTCGAGAACCGGAGAACGCGTACGCGCGAGTGAGCGAGCGAGCAAACGCTCCTTCTTCGACGTCGTCTCGTCTCGTCTCATCTCGTCTCGTCCCGTCTCGACCAGACTCGACTCCGAGTCTCGCGAGTCAGGCCATCATCGTCGTCGCACGGTAGGTATGGAAGGTAATGATCCGGTAATGACCCTGCCGTGTAGGATAGCCAGCCGATATACGCGCGGCAGCGTTCACGGTGCTCCTCCGTTTCTCCTCGCGCACCCAAACGGATCGCAGCCTAGCCGAAACCAAAAAACCAAAAACCAAAAACGCACTCTAAACATCTGTATTTGCGTTCTAGACGCCGGTTATCAACTGCTCCGTTTCCGCGACGCTGATCTTCGCCGATCCTCCGCGGATCGACCAATGGGATTTCTCGGTCCGCCGACCGAGCGAAGGAAGCTCGGCGAACCTTGGCGGGTACGGATTACCTAGAGCTGTCTTAGTTGTCGTCGCGACGCCAAACTTTCGATGCCGATGTCCGCGAAACCGAGAAACGAGCTCGGGATCCTTCTCGCTCGAGGACGATACTCGAGACAGAACGGGAACGGGAACGAGGCAGAGAGAGATAGAAAGAGGCCGACAGAGATCGAGAGAAAGATAGAGAGAAGGAGGAAAGGGAAGAGAAGGACGATGGGCTTGCGAGGGGGAAACGAGGAAGAAGACGGCCGGAGCGGCAACGGTAATGACAGGCCGTCCGCTCTCGAAGCTAATATAGATGAATGCCCTGCCCTCCTTGCCCTCCGGAGCCAGCAGAGCCAGCAGAGGGAACAACGTGAAATCGCTCTCTTTCCCCGACCCCGTCCTCGTCGTCCTCGGCTCTCCGACACTCTTCCCGACCGTTTCGACCATTTCGACCGTTTTGTGTTTCGGCAACCTGAGAAGAACGCGTCCTCGAGCACCGATTGCCGATCGCGAGAAGACCACGCGATAAACGCCGACGTTCGCACGTTTTCCTCTTCGCGATGCCGCGCGATCGAGACGCGTGACTTTGATCGAAAAATGACGAGTCGTTTGTCGGGAGGATCGATACCATCCTTCGATCCCCGAAACGTTCTCTCTCTCCCTCTCTCTCCAGACGTTCCTGAGAGCACGCCCGTACCCGAGGAGTCGAAGCAATTTCGAGTTTCTCGCGGCAGCTGACCGTAAATTTGGAGCCGCGGGACGGGAGAGGGCGAAGTCGGAACGCGGGAACGGTGAAGGAAGCCGGGAGGAAGGACGGGAGGAGGAGAAGAAGAGAGACGAGACGCGACCGCGTTTTTATAAACGGTTCTTAAATTTTCGCAGTTACCGTAATATCTTTATAACAACGATTTCGGGGCTTTTTGCGGGCACGTATGCGAGCGCGGACCCGATGATGGTCGGCGAAAGGGCCGTAACAGTCGAGGGAACGGGGTATGGAGAGGGAGAGAGAGAGACAGAGAAAAGGAGAGGAACAGGCTAGGGCAGGGGGTGTGAGTGAAAGGGAGAAAGAGAGCAAGAGAGGATGGAGGGGACGGGAAAAAGGGCCGGAGGGGCATCTATCTATCAGCGGCGGCGTGAAGTGGGCGGGAGCATGCGCCGTATTGCCCCGTACGGCCGCTCTCTCATTAACTCCGGACGCCGCCAGAGCCGCATCCGTGCATCCGAACACGACTGCCGTAACCGCCAAAGCCGCGCGTTCCCTTCCGTTCCGTTCCGCTCCATTCCTCTTAACCGACCGAATCGAACCGTTTTCTTCGATCTTGCACACCCTCTTATCGCGACCGATGCGTTCCGGCGCGGACCCGAGCGGACTTGACCTTTGCCGGTGTTTCGATGTCTCGCGAGCCGCCCCTTTTTCGCGCGCGTGCTGGGAAAACCGTTTTCCTCGGTAAAGTTCTCTCGGACACAACTCCCGGAGACGTCGAGAACTCGAAAGAGAGCTCTCGATGGTCGGGCCGCTGGCCGACGGAATGACGGGGCAAGATATTTCGTGATCTCGGTTAGGCAGGTGCTGATTTGAGGAGGGTCGTGGTGGACGGACCAGTGATTTCGGAACGATCGTCTTTCCTCCAAACTGCCGTGTCATTAAAGTGGTCGATCGACGACCATACCGCGTCGAGTCGATCCGTTAAGAGTCGAATTTAGCCTGGACAAACAACGGGCCCACGACCTTCCCATCCCGTCGGATCGTCATCGATCGTGTCTCCGGTGATTTCGTCGATACGAAGAATAGGAAAGCTGTCGAGAGACTCGTCTTGCTCGTCTCGCTCGTTCGGTCTGACGTTTCACGAAAAACGTTGAAAAGCCTGTCACGCCCACCGGTTCTCGGAAACGCGTTAAAACTCGCGGCGAACGCATTAGTCGAGGAAAGGACTCTGCGGTTCGAGCGAGCTCTCGACACGCCTCCGATTTGCACGTGATTACCGGCGAACCGCTCCTTCTCTTCTTCTTCTTCTTCTTCTTCTTCTTCTTCTTCTTCTTCGACTCCTCTCTTCTCCTTGCCTCGTCTCAGGGAACCGAAACACGGCCGTCCGGTATAGCCGGCGGACGGTCGTCGAACGTTTCGACTTTCCTACGAAATCTGGGCCGCGCGCGACACGTTTGTCCGACTTCCCCGAGCGAAACCGGTAGAGTCACAGTGGCGGTGCTAAAATCTTTTAATTATTGCTGCATTACGGCCGAGTCAATTCTGCAAACGCATCGATTGCACGATCCCCGAGGCAGCAGGTGTTTTGCCGCAGACGGCGCGCACGATCGTGTCTCGAAAGGACGAGACTAGAGACGAGAGAAGAGAAGGCGATGTCGCTTTCGCGAAGCGACAGCATCGTTCCGCGTTGGCAACGGCGAAAAAACGACTTTATTGGGCAATCGTGATCGATTCTCCGCGCCGAGGTGCTCCGCATCGCCGCGCGCCGGGCGCATTTGCATGATACCTTGAGTCGCGATCCGGAGATCGTCGAGATCGGCCGTGTAAACGATTTAGTGGGCGTATTCGCACCCGAGAGCGTGGTCGCCACTGTTCGGCCGCGTTAATTGAAGAGAAACCAGCGGATAACCGTTTCGACGGGACTCTTCGCGATCGTTGCTCCTGCGGTCGATCCGTCGAGAGACCCGCGCGGCAGGATCGGTCCCGCGAGGCCAATCGAAATCGATCCGCCCGGAACGGTCGATTATCGCGCGACGCCGCGCTAGCCAGCCATCTGCCAGGATTAATGAAAACGTTGCTAATTGGGGCGTTAGTTTGTCGCCGTTAACGGCCGAGCCATCGACGCTTTGCTCGGCACCGCGAACGCGAGCAAACGAACACGAACACGGGCAAGTGCACGCACCAGGGAAAAAGAATACTTCTCTGTCACGCGTGTACCGCCCTGCTCGTAAACGCAAACGCAAACTGAAACGCGAAGGCGCGGCTCGGCTCGGTGCGACGACTAGCGAGCGACCGAGCAGGTGCATCGTCATTCATGTAGATAGATGATCGCGGATAACTCGGGGAATCGGCCGACTGTGCGCGCACGCTTACCCGGGGATCAAACGCGCGCCTCTCCTTCAACATTTAGCGTTGTATAAATTTCCACTTTTAACGAGATCTAAGAGATCGCGCGATAATTCGGCCGGCGCTATGATTAAGGTGCCGACGTTATAATGGCGCGTAATGATCGCTTCGTCCGCTCCGGCTAGCCTCCCGTCTCCTCGCGCCGTCTCTCTCTCTCTCTTCGCGCGACGCGATTAACCCGCGAGAGAAACAAATTGACCGATTCGTCGACCAGCTAAGTACATCTGTTGGCATCGCATTCGCTGCTTTCTTGCTACCTACCGATCAAAGTCCGTCAGCCTCGACGAGTCCCGGAATCCCTTGGCGAACGGGTTGCTGTCGATCTTCAGTTTCGTTATCTGCAACACCGTCGTAATCCATCGATTAGGGGGAGCCGAGTGTACGGTTTGAACGAGTTCGAAGGGAACGTTAACCAGGCATCAATATTTGCGGTATTGTATTTGTTCATTTACGCTTTCGATAGACTTCTATTTCGGAAGCAGTGCCGCCAGATCGGGGAAATTGAGAAGAATACATTTTATCCCCTCGCTGATGAAGGAAACGCGCACAGTGGACCCGTTTTCGTGCGATTTCACCAGGGCTTCGGAATCGAAGGTAAAAAGAAAGAGGAGTCGGAGTCGGAGTTGGAGTTAAGAATTTTGTCTACCGACTCCGAAGCCCTGGATTTGACCGATGTTCGACGCATCTGTCTCTTTTTCCAAGCATGCGAAAAAGAGACACAACGTCGGACGTCGGCCGAAACGAGTCCACTGTGCGCGTTCCCTAATACGTGACCAGTCTACAGTCTTACAAGGGAAGGACCCCAAGTGTCCGACTCCGATTTTGATAATATTTTGTGAAACGATGGTATATGGATCCCTAATGATGTCTGCAAAATATTAGATGTAGTTACTCAATAGTTTTAAAGATATGAACAATTAAAGTTTAAATTTATCATGGTATCATGGTATATCAACTGGGCATGAAAGTTTAATTGGTTATATCTTTAAAACTATTGGGTAAGTACAGCTAATATTTTGCAGGCATCATTAGGGATCCACATACCATCGTCTCACAAAAAATTATCAAAATCAAAGTCGTAGATGTAGTATGCTCATGGTGCTGGAAAGGAGGAGAGGAAAAATCGACCAGTTTTGGTCGATTCTGGCGGCACAGTTGGCTCTAGGTGAAGGATTTCGGAGCAGAGTGACCAGCTTAAGACCTGTCTCCCCACTCTACCTTCCCCTACGTTCATGTGTCACAATATCACGTGACTGGTCCGGTACTGTTAGAGAGAGAGGGAAACTTTTTCCCCTCGTCTGGCGACTCTGCTTCGGAGCTAGTCCGATCCGACAGAATTTTCGGTTGATCGGCAACGTTCAGCCTAACTCGTGAACAGGAAATACCCGGTTGCAACAACGCGGAGGCTTTGAAGAAACAAGACGAATTCGACGGTGAGAAAGAGATGTTTCTGGTCGTGGTGCTCACCAGCTGATTCTGGTAGGCCGTCACCGCGGTGAAGATCGCCTCGGGGAATATGAAGGTTTTGTGCTCCTCCTTCTGCAGATCGGTGATGTGCAGATTGTTGTCGTCCGTCTGCCGGCAGCGGACCAAGTGTATCCTCGGCTGGTATCGGTGCATCGAGTTCAGCACGATCTGAGAAAGAGAACGAAACGGGAAGAAACCGTGAAACCAGATATGTCGATTCGTGATTTATAAAGTCTTAATTAGAGTCTCGGGGGAAATAGGCGGAAGCGTCGTATAAATCCTGTTCGAGTTCCGAACGTTAACAGGCGACGACGGGTAATAAGTCTTGCTCCGTCCGCGAGGAAAAGAGCGATCATCAGTCTCGCTCGCTTCAGCTTATTCTCGCTCGCTCTCGAGCGGGCTGAGCACCGCGCATCGTTATCGTCGCTTATCTAATAATCGACGAGGAAATCGAAACGATATCGCGATTTGCATTGGACGACCGCATCGGGGGATCCCGTTGCGATTCAGCCTCGTTTCGCAATTGTTTCCGTCTATTTTGCGATCGCAACAGGTAGTCGGGACTAATTCGACGATACAATGCGCACGAATTTCGGTGGATCAACCAAATGGGACTAATTCGACGATAGATAGGCTAAAGTGCCCAAATATGAACCACTTTTTGTTGATGTCATTTTTTGGTTATTGTAGAATGCTCTTTTCGAACAAAAAATTACCAGTTGTAGACGCATTTCCTCTCTATAAGGGTGGATTTATAATGGAGCTGCGAGCATCGATGATAGCGGCGCACAGATCGACACGCTAGATGTTCATGAGCTAAAAAATCAAAGTCCTCATATCGATTTTTTACGAATGTACAACGTTTCTTAAATGTCACATTCGAAACTGATAATATTAATTAAAGTTATTAAAAACTCTCGTTACAATAAGCGTTCAAACATCAAACTTTTTCAGATACAATTTATTACCGAAAAAATTCCTTTTCTTCATAACGCTGTCCTGGAAAACCTACTGAAGATTAAGTGCCCAATTTTTTTTTGTATGAACAATGTATATCTATGTTGAGAACGCACCAGGAACTAAACACTAATATTCATAATTTGTTATAAAAAAAAAATACTTAGTCGACTAAGGAATACTGTCAAAATTTTTCACCTTTGACAAGGGATAAGTTAAAAGTGTTACATAGTGTCGTGCTCTAACAAAGTGGAACATTTGCAGCAACGTCTCCTCTAAAAGATCCTGCAAATTTCGCACCCAAATCGACCCAAGCATGGAAATTATGTTGATTTAAAGCGTCGCGTGACACGCAATTCCGCGGCGAGTCGCGTTCCACGAGACGCATTGACGACCATTCAGCAGCTCTTAAAAGTGTAAAGATCTAACCCAGACCTATCTTATGAATTTTTTTGATTATACCACCATTGATAAACATTACCAATTAGAGGCACTAGAAGCTTTCATAGCTTTAACCCATTATCGAATAAAGAACTGGTATGCAAAACTTGCTCGTGGGATATATATATATACAATATTTTTTATTAAATAATGTTATAGCTGACGCCAAGAGGAATCCAACGATATATTTAATGTGGTCTTTATGGTTTGAAATAATGGTGAAATAGGCGTGAACAGCTAGCGCGTCGATCTGGCCCACTGTGCGGCGCGGTGAAAAGAAACCAACATTCGTGACAACATTTCGACACATACTAATGAAAAAGTACATATGTATTTTCTTTGTTTTTCCTTTTTTCACCGCACAGCTCACCTCGCTGCTCCATTATAAATCCACCCTTACACTCTGGGGTCAAGTTTGTTCGAAAATTAATACAGCTTGGGAAAAATATTCTTTTTCTGCTGTGTCATTTGCAGGTTCCAGCGAAAGGTGTTCTTAATATGGTACACCTTGAGTTCCTACTATGACACGAAATCGAACGCGAAAGCTCGATCTTCGATTTCCTGTCCGAAAGAATACGACGCGACAAGTTTCCCGTGTAGATCTCGGCCATGCTCGAGGAACACGTAAACCTCGAACTTAAAGACCTGACGTTTCTCGACGCGACTGCAACAGCAACAGCAACTTTCGTGACGTTCTAGCTCGCTGATTTTTCATACGTGGAACTTCGTTGACCGCGCGTCATCTTTTCCTAGATCTCGGCTAATCGATAGTTTCGCGGTCTTCCACGGAAATCTAGAGTTTTACGGTGAGCCACGAACCCGTGATTCCATCGACGATCGATTATATCGTTGGCTGGTCGGTCGGGCCGGGAAACGCGAGGCACGAGTAGAGGCGACAAGAACGTCGGTGACGCGCGAAACTCGTCCTAGTTAGAAACGGAACACGAATCGTGAGGGGACGGGACCGAGTTTCGAGTCTCGAGCGAATCCGACGGCGCTTTGCTACATAGGCTATCGGTGATACACCGAGGAACAAAATTGAACCCTTTTTTTTTTAAAGTGGCCGAAGTCCATTTAAGTTTGAAATGAGATATTTAAGAGTTTGCGTTTCAATGAATGATACCAATGTATCGCACTCCTTAAGTGTATCTAAGAGAGTTAAATTTACAATTCCCAATAATATGTGTCTTCTTACCTTGAACGGACTTAAGCCAGTTTCAAAATTAACAACTAGATTTGTCATAAAATTTGAAACAGCCCAAGTCTATTGGATATAATTTAAAATGCTTCAAATTGAAAAAACAGTATTCAATTATTTATATTTATATTATATTTATATTACATTTATATTATATTTATAGTATATTTATATTATATTTATATTATATTTATAGTATATTTATAGTATATTTATATTATATTTATATTATATTTATATTATATTTATATTATATTTATATTTGTATTTAGTTTATATTTCATTACAAAACTTGAAAAACACCATTCATGCAATTCAGGAATCTTCTAACTATATAAATTACATAACAATTTACTCCTCATTTGCATTTTGTGTATGCGGAAGGGATTTGAAGAAATCATGATAGTAAGTCCATCGTATCCTTGTATTTCACTGTTGTAATTTGTCTAATATTTTTATAAAGTGGTGTCAATACAATATTTGCGAATTTTCTTGGTCTACCCCGACGTGTTAATAAATTCAGTATTTTAAACTCTGCATTCTCATCCATTGATATCTTATAGAAAATGTTCTATGATTCATTTATCGCTTCTCCATTGGAATTCTTAACCCTTTTAAAAATTGCATCCTCCAAAAATCTTGTTGATACGAAATCCTCTTGTTCCATTTCATTTAACATAAAGTTACTAATTTTCCGGCACTTCTTGATAACATTGTAACAATCTTGAGGTACTACCTTAAAATCGAACAACATGAAAATAGACTTAGGCCAGTTTCAAAATAAAAATTTCTATCATTCTATTAACCAGCTAATTTCCTTGTTACAAAATCTTTGTGATTTTAAATATATTAGTTACAATTCGCTTCAGAATGAAAAGATAACGTAAAAATGTGAATATTAAAATTGCTAGTTCGATTTTTCTCGAAAATGGACTTAGTCCACTTCGAACATAAACGGCTCAATTAGAGAATCGCTAAAAATTCTCCGCGTTCGACTCGTTGCAATCTCGTGAAAAGAAATCGCAAGCTGAAGCCGCCGCTTTCACCGTCTCGAGTTCATCTTTTTCCGGAAAAATTTACAAAATCGAGCGTCTCAGCAAAATGTGAACAAACTACAAAGTTCTCGTGGAAGATCGAGATCTCTTTCGCAATTCGTTCGATTCGACGAGATGCCGTGAAGCTCCCTTGCATCTGTGTTGCCAGATGAGGGGTGGGAGGACGAATCGAGGAGAACAAGTTACCCTCTCTCCGCCAGTTACCGGCGTCACGTGACGCGGAAGTTAGAGTGGGGACACAAATCTTGCCCGAGGACCTTCTTGCATCTCACCACAGCACTTTTTCATTGGAGTTTTATCTAATTTTCTAAATTAACTTTGTTCTTCGCGAGTTGCTCATTACCGATCGCGATCGGTCGAAAGCTAGACCGTATCTCGCACCTAATTGGCGAGCGGAGAGAATTAGGCTCGTTGGTCGCGCAAGATTTGTCGCGTGTCGCAGCAATCGCCGAAGGTGTTTCATTATGTTTCGTTTTATCGGTCATGGTTCCATCGAAACGGAAGCGTTATCGGTCTGTTAGCGTTGTTATTAAGGTCGAGGATCGTTGGGAAAGTTACGGCGCCGCGTGCATCCTTGGGAAAGCGTTATTAAATGCGATTTTTATTAGCGACAAGATTATCGCTGAAAATATATCTCCGATATCTGCGGCCGGGATCGCGCGTTAACACGCTGCCAGACATCCAACGACACGAATATACTACCGTGTGCTGCTCCGGCGACGGAAAAAAAAGGTACGCCGCGAACACGACCTGTCCGAATATCGCGTGAAGCGAAACACGCGTCGTTATCGCGTCGTTCGATAATTAACTAAACGTCTCAATTTTTTGTCGACCGCCGCCCGGACACGAGTCGACAACGTATACAGGGTGTCCCAAAATTCCTTCAACAGCCAAAAATGGGAGGTTCCTGAGATCATTCGAAGCAACATTTTCCTTTGCAAAAATGTTATCCGCGGCTTTGTTTAGATGTTAATAATGAAAAACACGGACCAATCAGAGCGCGACCTAGACGCGAGTTGACACAGTCGGCCAATCGACAGTTGGCGCATGATTGGTCCATGGTTTTCGTTAATAACTCCTAAACCAAGCCGCGGATAACATTTTTGCAAAGGAAAATGTTGCTTCAAATGATCTCAGGAACCTCCCATTTCCGGCTGTTGAAGGAATTTTGGGACACCCTGTATAACATTTAACGAACCGCATCCCGAGCGAACACGACCGTGTTCGAGTCGACTCTCCATTCCGAGTTTCCTCCTTTCGCGAAATCGTTGACCTTGCCGAGTCGATCGATAAATTCCACGTCCTGCCAAAAATTTCATAATTCGCCGCGCGAGTCGTCCTTTCAACGGTCGCGATTCCCGGCGCTGATAAAAACCGCAGTCTCGAATTTTCCTCGAAGTCTCGAGATCCTGTCTCGTCGCCAACGTCCCCGATCGCCGTTGCTTTCTTAATTATTAGGCTGGCTCGAAAGCGTACAGCTTTATTTCCCATCGACACGCTTTCCTTTCCCATTACCATTGTTTCCGATTATCGCGCGCGCGTATTCGTCTCCAGTTTCGAACTTGAAGCTGCGTCGACACTGCAACTTTCTGTCGCGTCTTCTACTCGGTAACAGAAGGAGAAGGCACGTTGCTTCGGTGTGGACGCAGCTTGACGTTGAAGAAGTTTCACTTTCGATAAGTTTTCTCTGTCTTCTTCTTCGTAACTCCAAAACAAAGGATTTCACGCAGCCGAAAACAGTGCACGAGGCTATAATACGTGGTATGTAGTACCTGGGGACATTTCTGTGCGGTTCTAGCGGATGAAAAGCGGGTGAGATCATGACAATGGTAATAACACTGCGGAACGCCAGCATAGGCGATCGACGGGCGCGGGCTCCGAAACCTAACCCAGACCTTGAATCGCTTCGTGTCAAGGAACGCGGTTAATTTCGAGCGAGAGACAGAGAGAGAACGAGAGAGAGAGGGAGAGAAAAGAGGACAGGAGACTTCGCGGGAAGCCACGCAGTTAACGCGCGTCGTAATCGATGAAGCGGACACCGGACACCGGGCCACCTCGACACCTTGAATCGAAATTATACATACCCTCGACCGGTTAATCGACCGGTCTGGTCGCGGCGCGTGGAAACTCCGGGCTACGGAGCGATCGTGGTCGTGGGACGCGAAAGGAAACGTTGGTTTCCTCTCGCGGGACGACAATAATTGGCGACGCGAGAATGTCGGGCTAACGGTTTCGGTAAATACTCGTGCAACCAAGTCGGCGAGTCAGCGTGCAAACGGAAGAGGAGGGACCCTGTCGCGTCGCGGCGTCGCGTATTAATTTCACGGCGTAATCTCTCGTTAGAAAAATAAATTACGACCGCGGTGCGAGCGGATTAAGTAACAAAACGTTCCACGGTTCTGGGCTCCCGGGGACAGGCGGACAGGGACGGGTCTCCCGATCGCGTCTCCGTCGTCGTCTCCACTCGAAGCATGCTCCTCCGGTTCCTCCGCGCTCCTCGCTCCTCGCGCCACGCGGAAACGAGAAAAATGACCATAAATCGCGCATGTAATACCGCTATCAGCGTGTATTACATAGACGCGGCGCGTCGTTTGATGAATCGTTGGATGCAAATTACGTACGTCCGACGATGAGACCGAGATCGAGCGAGTTCGGCACGAGAACAGGCTGTACGCGCGGCCGAACCGCTATTTACCGCGATAATTTCGATTTACGGGAACGAACGTGAACGCATACGCGGCCGCGGGAACGCACGCGAGGGCCCCGTCACACACACACACACACACACACCGCCTAAGTACGCGTTACGCACACGCTAACGCTAATGCTAACGCGGCAGCCTCGCCGATTGTCACGACAAGAACAATAAAAACCGACCGGGTCGAACCCTTTACGTTTCTATCATGCCGGATGGAAACAAACCAGAAACCGCGAGACAGCTCTCCTCCTATTTTTCTTCTTTTTTTTTTTCTCGTTTTCTTTAATGGTAGCGTTACGTCGCATCTGGTGTGCTACGTTATTACCGACGATATCGTATGATATAAATTTTATGGCAGAGGTTGGCGTCCTTTGCACAACGTTCGAACCAGGAATCTTCCGCGCTCGTGCGTTAAGTGGACGATCGTGATCTCGCCCCGCCGCAGATCGTGGATTATTGTATTATTGTACGTAGAACGTCCGGTCTCCAATCTCCTCGCGACGACCTCCTCTGTCCCGCTGCCGCCGTCCACAGCGCCACCTACCGAGGCTTCGGGCTCAAGTAGAATCGGGACTAGCTCGGGCCTTATTTACGATTCAGGCGATCAGTGTCGCTCTGAAGAAATATTTTTCATCTCGGAGACGAGCCTACGGTGAAACCAACGGTGCGATCGTCGGTGGACTCGAAGCACAATTAGACTGTGGATCTTTATGCAACGATAAACATTTTATTCGTCCATTACGGGACGCTGGAACCGTGTGAAAATTTCTTTCTTTCTTTCAACAATTGTCTGTGCGAGGTACGCATTTCTTTAAGAGAGTTCACGTGAAGCATTCTTTGTTGTTTTAAAGTGTTAAACAACAGTAGCTGGAACGTTATTTTAGGCTCCCTTTTTTTAGGAAATCGCCAGTGAGATTTACTACATAAATCTAGTGTGTACATAAATTCAACTGGTGTACATTGTGCAGACTATAGTGAATAACGAGAACGTTAATAACATTGTGACAAGAGAAAAAGAACTGACGCTCTTTAATGCGATTATTTCTAAATTCTATGAATCTTTTAACTGATATTTACATGTTCCCTTATAAAAATGACAAGACTGATTTTATTTAGACTTTGTGCGGCCCTTATTATAATACGTGCTCTACTAAAGGTATCTATACAACCAGTCCTGATGAAATCATTTTCATTATTTCAATAATTGTAAAATCAAACATCCGGTGACAGTCATTTTGACCGGTGGTGGTAGGTTTAGTGTTAATGATGGAACCGTCACCCACCCATTCTCGTCATACATGCGTCTACTGTTCCTCCTCGAGATGCTCGACTCGGTCTACAAGACTCTAGCCGCGCAAGTCCAGGCGATTCTCCCATAAGTGTTCCGATCGTGCGCGATAGGCTGCTGTCCATGCGATGGCTCTTTTAGGGCGAATCGAGATACATATTTCCAGTCTCCCGTTCGACGGCAGACTTTACGGACCAACGCGGTTTGTCCGGGTTTGTCGACGACGGTATTGTTTTCTCGATTGCGCAATCGCTCGTAAATTATCCGTTCACGTAGCACGATAGACGGTAGCGCGGGGACAGGTCTTGAATGGTGGAAACGATGTTCTCGGGCGCGAGCGCGCGACCTTCGGTCCCGGGATTGTTCGGGAGGTGAGAGAGAGAGCGCAGAAGAAAAAGAAACAGAAGCCTCGAATTTAATTCGAGTCCGGATAACGAGTACGCGATCCCGGGGTCTCTCGGGTCCCAGTGCGTGGACCGGACCGTAGGTTTCCGAGCGGGCAACTTTATGCCCGTACGATTATAGGTGTCTGGGATCCCGGGGTGCTGCCCCTATCCGTTTTCTCTGCACCGTTGGACGGTGGGACACCCCACTGCAACCTGTCAGAACTCCAATTTGCTCTACTCTGTTCGGCTCGTCGGTGTGGATTCGCCATCGGACGCACACACCGGAGGAAACCCGAGCGGAGGCTCGCGATTCGACCACGTAAGCCAACCGAGAAACGACATTCTTCCGTTGCTTTTTATTCGGCGCGTTTTAAACGATTCGCCCGAACGGCTCTCGCGATGTACACCCTCCTCCCGGCGACGAGTCCCACGATAGGAAAACGCGCGGGAATTGCTCGCGTAATACGCGCGAGAGCGCGTAGGGAAAGGGAGAGGACAGCAGGGACCGCATAAATTTGTCGTTGAATTTATCAAGCTCGCTCGGCCGCAGGAAGCCGGGACGCGAAATTTAATACCGGTGTGCAGTCGCGGGATCGTGAGAGTCTCCCCGCGCGATTCCGCCTTCCCGATCGCCACGACCCGATCTCGTCCGAAATTACCGAACCGAGGCAGCAGCGCGGCAGCCTCGCGCGTGACGCGAGCTTCGAGACGCGAACGACATCGATGCGAGATTAAAAGTGATTTATGAAGTGTCCGTCAATTTTTTCCCGGTGCACGCGCGTCCGCGGCCCTATCTTTCGCTAGTCACGAAGCCCGGCCTTGCCCATCCCGGTTTGCGATGGCGGAAGAAGAAGCCTAGATCAGACGAGCGCGCAATAGTTTCTTAACGCTCTCGATCCTAAAGCGATAAAGAAACGACATCGATAACGGTCGAGAGAGCTTAGCGTTTCATCGTATCGATTCGTACCAGTCGACGCCTTCCAGCCGACGACTACGCCGCGATTTCGAATCGATGGAGCGCAATCTGCCCGCGGGATGGATCATAAATCCTTTTTAATCTCAATATTATGGGCGAATAAAGCCGCTGGCATCTCGAATGCCACGAGCGCGCCGCGTTAAGAAATTATTAATATCCTTCGATTTCTGCTTTTCCCGCTGCTCGCGCGTTCCCTCATATTATTCCACAGACCCCGTCGTCCACCGGTCTTTTTTCCTCTCCTTTTCTCTCTCTATCTCTCTCTCTCCCGTGGCGTGTATCGCTCGCTCGCTTTGTCCGCGATGAGTCAGTCACGGTAGACTGTCCATAGAACCGATTACGGTTGCGTTCCACGAACGAAAAGAAATCGTTCTTCTTCGGTGTATTTTCAACGGAAATGTCAGAAGCACATTCAATCGCCCCGGAGACGTAAGAATTTTATTATAAACGCGTCTCTCCTCGTTCTTTGTTTAGACGATCCACAATCCCCGATCGACGATGACGATGCCGGACGTTGATCCTCTCGATCAACCGGGAAACAAGAAGAACGAGAAGCAGCGGAGGTGAGGCGAGAAATAGAAAAATAAAGGGAATAAAAAATATCCCGTCGACTTCGCGTTGTGCCGCGGTCGTACCTAAAAACGTTTTCGCTTGGCGTTTCCAGCCGCGATAATTTATATTTCACCCCGAAGTGAAAAGTCTTGGCCGATCCGAGATTCCAGACACGCGTGGATAGAGAGCCGAAAGAGAGAGAGAGAGAGAGAGAGAGAAAGAGGGTGGCCCCGAGTAACTTTCCTCCCCGCAGGTGTCGCGAGAGGAGTCGACGTCGTCGTCGACGTCGACGTTGTTACACGCGCGGCTCGCCTCGACCCGGCTCTCGGCCCGACTCACCTTGTCCACGGTGTGTCGTGGTCGCAGGTGGACGCCTGCTTTTGGACCACCGTGTAGTAGCCAACACGCAGGCGGGGGTCTTATAATATCGCGTCATACGAAACGATGAAATAGTGGCCGTAGCGAAGGAATGTTCCCTACCACTTGAGTCGTCGAGTTGAGTTGACTGGCGTTGCGTGGCTCTCCCGGCTCTCCCGACTCTCCCTGCTCTCCCTGCTCTCACCCTGCGCTCCCGGCTCGGCTCGACTCCGCTCGGCACGACTGCTTTTAACCGGTGTGTCTGTTCCTCGACACTCGGCTGCCTAGCTTTTTCTCCGTCTCTTTCTCTTTCTCCTTCATTCTTTACTCCGCGCGGGTTCCTCCTGCCTCATGCCCCGACCCCTCGCGCTTCCTCTCGAGCGCGCGTTCCCCGCGATACACGCGCGGTTCTGCTACGGAGCCATTTCTCGACGAATCGCATAAAATCTCTCGCACAGACAACCATTTTTTTCTGCACACAGCTGTACATACCGATACCCGCAGGCATTTTCGCGAGATTGTTTAAACTTTAGGCACGAGTCCCGTTCTTGCGCTTTGAAACCAATGCGAAAGTATTATACCGGCGGATCCCCGTTCTAGCTAGTTTCAAAATGGCTGATACCCTCGCAGACGCTTCGGGCTAAACGATTAAAATACAGTGAACTCCGCGATTAATTCATACCCAGTTACAACAAACTCGGAATCAGTACAAATCAGATATAAATTATAATTGCTGGTGAGTTTATTTACTATATTACGCGTTTGTAAGATACCTTGTCCAACTCGACGAGCCAGTATCAGCGCGCGTCCTCGAGCGACTATGTTTAAGTTCACTGCCTCGTCTCGTTGGGCAAGGTGTAGGTACGCGGCGAATTAAGGTACTTGGCAGCAATCTGGAAGACATTTTTTCTGGTCCAGTCATTGTCGCTGCGTGTTGCAAGTCCTCGAGTCCCGGGGCCCGTGTGTAAAACGATGGAGATTGGGTACGCGATAGGACCGGCGAGGCAGGTCTTTACCGTCGGAATCGTAAGTCTGAATCGGCGCGAGAATCTTGCGGTAACGAGCGTCTAATTACGCTGGTTCGAACCGTGGTTGTTCGTTCCGAACGCGTGACCGCATAACGCGCGGATACGAGTGCGAATGCAGTTGCGATTGCGATTACGAATCCGAGGCGAACGGAACGCTGAGCGAAACAGTTTGCGAGAAGAGCAAGATGAAGAGAGAGAGCGAGAAGAAGTGGGAGCGAGCGAGAGCAAGAGGAACAGGCTGTGGAGAGAGATTCAAAAGGTGCTCAACGGGCCAAGCGTGGGCTACTCGTGATCATCATGACAAAAGCTCCGGGCAAACATCCATTCAATTTATTAGCTTATAGGCACGCCGTCGTGCCTACTATACACACCACCTACGACACCACTACCAACCGCCTATAATGCTCGTAACATTATGGCCAGTCCGCGAGTGGATGGTTCGCGCGACCCTTGTCTCGCCTCTCTTCTCTCCTCTTACTCCCCCTGCCCTTCCTCTCTCTCTCTCGCCTCTTTCCGGATACACTCTTTTCGCCGTAGAGTTACACTTTTTATGGTGTTAAGTTGCTCCGGCCACGAGATATTTCACCGGACCGAGAAAGAAACTGACTCGGCTCTGTTCCCGTCCGCTGCGCCTTTTCCTCCCGCGAACACAGAAAACGCCATCTTCTTCGTTTTGCTCCCGGGGCTTGTAACCCTGGACCGCGTCGGCTTGGCCGTGTTCGGTTGTTCGAGTCGAGTTCGGCGTATCGATCCCGACACGCTCGTGTCCACGGATCCACGCGAGACCGTAATTAAGCGATACGGAGCCGCGGCGGGAGTACATAGAAGAACGCTACTCGCGAGGAAGGTTTAACACGCGCGCGGAAAGATTGGTTTGTCATCGATCGGCCGACACGACGATGGAATATTACGTTTCACGGGCTGGCAGCTTCGACGCCCACGATTAACGAGCAGTGTTGATGATAACCACGCCTACGTGTCCCTCGGTAACGCCAGGTATCCGTTTTACGAGGCCATTCTCGATGCGCGCGAACGTCCGAAATCTCGTCAACGACGTCGTCCCCGATGCCTCGCAGCAGAGAGGAGCGGAGGCGAAGCAGAGCGTGGCGGAGCGAAACTGCCGCGATTCCGCCGCGTGAAAAAACGACACTGTAATCCGTGAGCATCGTCGACGTCGTTGACACCGGTCGTTCGTTAAACGGTCCGCCTTATTTCGCGCGAAACTTACGCAAATCACCGGGCCGATCGACGTGAAACCGCGCGAACGTGCGAATTTACCGATAAACAACGCTTACGGCGCGCGCTGTCACTAAGCGGCCGTTCGATCGTCCGGCCCCGAACAACGGACAACGGTCGCGACGTGGATTTTTCGTAGAGACCGACCCGCTACGTTCCAACATGAAACACGCGGCTGTGGTCGCTTTAAAACTGTCTGGGAATGCTCGCGAGAGTACGCGTCCACGGCGGAAGATTTCTCTTACCTGTCCGTGTTTGTCCATGTCGTTGTTGGTCAGCTTAACCTTCTCGAACGAGACCACCTGCTTTCGGAGCTGATCCCCGGTGAACGGCGAGTCCGGGTGCACGTAGAGACGGGCCGGTGCCGGAGGATCCGCTTTGCCCGCAACCAGCCAACAGCTCCTGTGATACGCGTATCGGTACCGCTTGTTGTCCACCGGCACGATGTCCATCAGCACCGCGTACTTCCCTTCCGACTTTAATCCGCTGAACGACACCCGGCAGGTGGGGAACATTCGCCTGGAAAACACCCGACGAATTTTATTTCAAATCTTGCCGTTCGTGATGGCTGCTCTCTTCGACTCTTTCATCCCTTAGTCGGGAATCTATGTATAACGCGTGTATGCCACTTGCTGATAAACTCGTGTGGAAAGTTTATTCCACTTCTGCGTTTAGATGTTATTCTCTCAGAAATTGTTGCCTATACAAGCCTACTATGAAATTGCAGCCAGGTTCATTTTACTGTTTAAAACAACAAGTTATGTTTCAGAGCGTCACGTTTTAACTTTTCACTTTGCACTCGAATGGCGAGTCTGAGGCGTCACTAAAAATTGCCATACCATTATTCAAAACAGTTTTAACATTCTTAAATTTGTCTATATTCTATAAATTGTAAAAAGCTCAACTGTTATATAAGAAAACAGGTTCAATTTGATGTGCACAATGTAAAAAAGATTACATAGAACAAAAATGATCTGGGTTGAAACAAATATCTTGATTTTGGAGTTCGAATTGCTTCGAGTGCAAAGGGTTAACCCTTTGTTTTAACTCGAAAATTAAACATTTCTTCCGGCCTGGAATATTTCCATTCTCAATGATTTTTTAAATTTGGTGGATACGAAATTTATATAATACCTCGTGCAATACTTAGATGTTTAATAAATTGATTAGTAGACTGCGGATCTTTATGCGAAATGAAAAATGTTTGCATTGACTGCAGGACACAGGAGCCAAATAAATATTGCTATCTTCTTTTAATGCTCCTATCAAGCTGAAATTAATACACTGATGTCCTTAAATGTTGTTAATTCGTCCAGTGCTTTAAATTGTACGTGTCGATTTCCGTCGTAAATCCATAAAATCCCATAATGTAAACAATATTTTAAATAATGGTACAGAAATTTTTATGGCGTCTCAGAGGCACCAGTCGAGTGCTAAGGGTTAAAGAAACACAAGAGTTATTTGACAGTATGTGGAAATAGTATATTGAGGAATTTCCACCCTGAGGAACGTGCGTGGGTTAACACTTTCAGTGCTGTATCTCTCAGAAATGGGAGACGAAATTATTTGGCAAAACTGCTCACTAATTTTCGCGTTGTTGTATTCAGTATAGCAAATATTGTAGTTTCACACGTCTTAACTTTTCAATGTTTGTTTCGTTCCATAAATTACTTCGATTGTTCGGAATTTCTGAGACTCTGCGTCCGCCTGCCTTACAATATCGCGTCTAACTCGTGAGGAAGATTGTGAACAGATTCTGACAAAAATGTATGTTAATAATTTCTCTTAAACCGAAATAAAATTCTATTTTGGTTTCGTTAATTGTACAGCAGCTGTACAATTTATATCAATTTTCTCCTTTTTTCCACCAAAAACTTCTAATCTCTGAAACCGTAAAATAAATCGCAGGGCAAGGGGCTAAACAATACATCAAACCGTAGTTGGCGCTCTCGCCGCATGGAATATCAACAAAGGCCGGCGAGTCGCTTGTCGCGATGACCGAAAGGACGGAAGTTGCTCGCGAGTCGTTCGTCAGAGACATGGAAAATTCACCGTACAACCTTATAACCTCGAAGACCGAACGAGAAGAAGTATGCGGGCGCGAAAACTTGCGGAGCGCGGTTAACCGACGGGACGAGAACCGAGTCTAGAAGAGAGGAGTCGAAGAAAGCGGGCTCGGTTTCTGGAACCGTGGCGAGAGTCGGTCCCGAATTCTCGAGTTCGACGCGAAGGCTCGTCCAACTGCATGGTAGTCGGTTTGATTGAAAGGAGCGCCCGCAGGCCTTTCAAGCTTCGTTACGAGCGGGCGAGTCACCCTTGAACCTCGTTATATGCAGTCAAGTTTTCAACACCTCGAGCGTCGAGGCGCACGCGCCGGCAGATGCGCGTCCTCGTTGACGCGGATGCGCCCGAGCACAGCGAACACTTTCATACGGCTTCGGGGACGCTTCTCTTACTCTCTCTCTCCCCCACGGAAATCAATCGGGAAGGACGGCGAGGGAAGATCGGCTGACATTTCCAACGAGCGCTCGCCGTCTCGAAAGATCCGACAGATCCTAGAGAGCCGAGGATGAGTCGATTGCCAGAGTGCCCGGGCCCGTGCAACCCAAAGAACAGAGCCTGTCGGAGAGCGTGCGCGCAGCACTTCGCGGCGCTGCTCGAGGAGCTTCCTCCGTGTATCCGCGCGAGATTGTGCGCCGATGACATCAAGGCGATGTGCGAGAGCGATCAGCGCGAGCCGAGACCTCCGACCTATCGCGACGTGTCTACCAGCTCGAAAGAACTTGAGAAGAAAGGGAGGAAGGTCGTCGAAAAGCCAACGACGAAGAAAGCTCCGCCGTCAGCAAAGCAAGGCTCGGTGTCGGCCGTTTCGTCACACGTTACGACGGAGGTCTCGTCGGAGATCTCGTCGAACGCCAGCGCGAACGAACAACCGGCGGTAGGAACAACGTGTCAGACCTCCGCAGAAGAGGAAGGGAATGTGACCGTTCGCGGGCTTGAAGCGGAAACGCAAACACCCGGATCGGAAAGCTACGCGATCGCCGAGAGGCTCGATCTGATTCGTGCTCGCGCCGCGAACATTTCTGACGCGTGCAAGAAGACGATGTTGCGGCTGGCGCGTATGCTCGGTATCACGTTAGCGGGCTGCTCCTGTCGCGCAGTGAACACGCTGGTCTACACGGGCGTGCTCCTCTTTCTGACGAGATTCGCTCGGAACACCTCCTTCTACGAGCTCTTTCTGTCCAGTCAGATCTGCGGCGTCATCGTGGTCGTCTGCTGGAAGATCTCCGGGAGAGTCCCGATTTGATCCCCGTTCGCCGAACAGTCTCAAAGCCCCCGCCGATCACCGATTTAACGACGATCGCGTCGAACGCAACAAATCGCGAGCGCTCATTGAAAGACGGCCCGAGATCGTTTCGAGACCATCGAAACCGCAAACGCCGCGATCGTTGCCGAGTCCGGGCGACCGCAAGCGTCCAGTCACGGACGAACGAGCCCCTCGACCGCTCCTCTTTCAGCATCGAGGAACATCGCGGAACACCGGCGAACGCCGATCATCTCGATTGGACGCGAGCGGATCTAGTTAGACGCCGTTCAAGAAGAAGCTGTCGGGATCCCAAGCCGAAGCACCCGCAACGTCCGCCGGAAATGCTGCGCCGCCCGCCACATCCCCACCCCTCCCACACACGCACGCACGCGCTCTCGTGTTCGTAGCGACAGAGCGACGCGATATATCATCGAGAAAATTAGCCGTCTCGGAGGGTGGTCTCCCCTGTATCCGAGATAAGTGGAAATACATTGAAAAGACTATTAAGCATCGATAGTAAGTCAATCGAGCGTTCCCCACCCCCCCCATTCCTAACTCCTCGCCCCATTCCGCGTTACGCTTCGAGCCCCTGCGTGGATCGCAATCCCCAACGACGCGACCCCGTTTATCTTTACACGAAATCACGACCGACGCGACGCGCGACGAGTCAATTTGTCTCGAGTCGAATCGCACCGCTTTTTTTTTTTATTTCGCGCGATTTTACGCGATCCGCGCGATAAACCCCGCCCGCGAATCAAGCGAAATTTAAATCATAGGGAAACGAAGCGCGACGCGATTAAACGAAACGATTCGACGATTCGACGAACGATCGCTCGCCCGTATCGAGAATCACGAAAAAAAATCGCGCTCCTGTTCGACCGCCGTGTTTCTCTTTCTCTCGTTGCGGCGCGGTTCCCGGTCAAATTAGGCAGAAACAAACAGGCTAGGCCCTTCATGGGCCGTGGCTAACGAGCCCGTAATCGCAGGAACACCTCGACCCCAAACCCACCCCGAATAGACGAGCACCGACACACACCAAGCGTACGTATTGCCGCATCTGTTTCGCCGATGCCACCCCGATGGTCTCGCATTCCGCCCCGTGCAATCCCTGTGTACCAGCTAATTCGTTCGATCGGCTGACCTTAAATTACGCGGAAGCTGTTCGTCGCGCGTCGCCTGTCGCGTATCGTATTTCGTGTGTCTCGTAGGAACATCCGAGAAACATCGCGATAGAAATTTTTACGAATTTCGCGGTCAGGCTACTTCGAAATTCACGTTGATCTCTCCCCTTAGCGGAAACTACATTTAAATAACTAGACAGAGCATTTTATGCGTCTAGCTAGGACAAAAATCAATACACCAAATGTAAAATCGTGAAAACGTTTGAAGGGTTTGAAAATTGTATCGTTTTTAATTCGATGAAACGATTAACAACGGAAACAAGTGTCTACATATAGCTCCTGTAACTTGTAATTGATACGGACAATACTTGTAAATTGACTGGGAATCTATATGCTAAATAATAAAACCATACAGTTTCTTTTGTCTATTCATTTTTACTGTACTTGCATAAAATCCGCAGTGTACTTGTAAAACGATTTCATTTTTCAAATCATTTATATTATCTCTTACAGTAACTATATTTTCGTTGTTTGAAACCCCGTTTAAACAGAAGATAAAAATTATACCTACACTACCGCTCATAAGTGTTTAGGCACTCCTCTTTCATGATAACTTTTATAATATTGGACCATGCGATTTGAACTCCTTTGGGAAGCTAGAGCAATTAGTTTACTACAGGATGTGAAAAGATATTTTTTCAAAAATTGTATTAGATCGGAGTTCTGGAATCCTAACTAGATGCTATTCGACTTCTTCATCACGAGACATCGACGAAGGTCGCGTCGGTACGTTCTCCCGGCGGACTATCTAGAATCTAGGTAAAGACGTAGCGGATGACAGTGTGCAGTTTGTTCGGAGAACGGATAATTTACGAGCGATTTAAGGTCCTCGAGTAGTCGCGTGAATCAGCCTGCGCGCGGTTTAGGGGCGAACGAGTGTGTCGGAGAAGCCATCAAGCCCTGGGGTAGGATGGTATGGCGAGAGAGGAAGCGAGAGGCGAAATGGAGAGGGAGGGAGGGGGGAAGCACGGCGGAAGGGCTCGCACAAATGGATTACGGAAGCAGTGGATATTATAGCGATCCGAACACGGCCATCCGAGTTACTTAAATGTTTGCCGAGCTAACGACTTCGCAGCGGCGCAGCAGGTGCTGTCGCCGTTATAATTATTATGCCGCGCGAGCGCGGCTCTTTCCTGCCGGTACGTAGTGGGTAGATTTTCGAGGATTCGAGCGAGCGAACCTTGCTCGCTCGAACGAACCCGGTTAATCGTTCGAGGGCTGACCGACGGGACCGACAAGATCGACGATCCCCTGGAATTTTCAACGCGACGGCGCACTTGTCTCCTCCTCCTGTTTGCTCGAACCGTCGATATGCACGTTGCGAGCCGTACACGCATCGTAGTTACCCGCTCGGGTTTTCGTTCTGGCCGAGGAGGCCAAGTAACAGGGATAAATAGACGTTTACCGGCCTCTCTCTCTCTCTCTCTTTCTCTTTCATTCTCTCCGCTCCGAGTTTCTCTTTATCCGTGTTCCCAGTGTTGTCTGTATTTTCACTGCGACGTGCACGGTTGTTCGGTTCTCCGCGCGTCGTGTTTCGCGATCCGTGCACGTCCTCGCGTAACGTGCACGTTCACCCCGCGAAGCCACGTGTGAGTGTGTAACGTAGGTTGCTGGCACCTTGATGAAGGGTTCGCGTGACGAGTACCCTCTATCCGCCGGTATCCTGTCTCTCCCTCTTCGCTGACCCGCTCTCTCGTCCACACCTCCCTATATTCCGCGCGCTCGCGCTCACAGTCTTCGCCTTCGCCACCTTCCCCCACCCCTCTCTCACTCTCGCTCTCTCTCTCTCTTTTTCTCTCTGTCGCCTACTTAAACTTCGAAAAACATACGAACGGCTGTCGGCTCGGTAAACTCGAGAGTACGAGTGCGATTTTGTTCGACTTTCCGACATTTTAAGCTGCGAATGCACTAGCTAAACAGTAACCCGCGACGTTTCTTGCGAGATCACCTTGCACAAGCGTACGGTACTTCCTTTGCAAATATTAGAAATCTATTGTTCAGCTCTCCGAGAGCAACTATCGCAAAGTTCAACTTGTTGGTCGCTGCCTCAGGGACGTTTAATTGTGCCAGTACATGTTTCAAGGTATTCGCTAGTGTATCCGCAGCTTTAGTCGCTTCGTTGCTCCCCGCTCCGCCCCGCGCGCGGCGCGAATAAAGAGAAGATAAAGGTTCGTTATTGGGTCAGGTGGATCGGGGATCGACGAAAACTCGTTGATTATACGTTCCGAGGCTGACGGACAGGGCCCTCTGGAACAGCCTTTCCTTAAACGATTCGAGCGAGTTACCGAGCCGCGCTCGCGCTCGATCCTTTCGCTTCCTCCTCTATCGTCATCACAATGACGTCGTTCGACTCTTTGCACGCACGAAATTGCCTTTGTTCGTCGCGCCGAAATCGAGGCCTACGTAGCGGCAAGGACAGCGACGCGAAGGTAAAGAAAGCGTCGAGGGACTCGTACAGAGAAGAAGAGGAAGAAAGAAAGAAAGAAAGGGAAAGGGAGAGGCTGAAAACTGGCGGATGCTAACGTGGGAAAAAGAGAGGGCCCCGTGAGCACAGCTAGTCCTCGCGGAAGAATCGGAGGAGCGCATGGCCCCGGCACCCCGCGGGGCCAGACAATTCCACCTGATTGGTCCGAATTCGTATTGTCACTCGACGGAGTGACGTTTTCGTTTAGCCTTAGCGGGGATTTCGTGGCGAGTTTCTCGTGCTAACGACGCTATTCGTGCATCGTCGCGTTCTTGATATATCGATCGTCGCCAGGAAGAGGACGTCGGCCCACCGGCACGCCCCGGAATCGTTTCGGAAATCTTTTTTTCGACGGTCGACGACGTCACGCGTCCGATCCGATCTGTCCAACAACGAGAGCTCGCGATCTGCTTCGCGTGTACGCTTCAAAGGATGTTCTACTGCGCACTGCGCAACCACCGAATGCATCTACGAGCGCACGCACACACCTCTACGACCTTCTTTGACCGGATAAACTTCGGAATCATTCGGAGCGTGTGATTCCTGATTGCTCACGGTTGGCTCCGAGGTACCGGCTAGTTTACAGCGAATACGCATCGATCGACTACTCTCTCCCTCTCTCTCTCTCTCTCTCTCTCTCTCTCTCTCTCTCTCTC